>CM057009.1:15305842-15368342 GCA_029891345.1 Dryococelus australis
CATAAAGCCACATATTTACACACTTATCCCCCTCCCCCACTTTTCCCACCTCCAAATGTTGTTGCGTACATTTTCACATGTGATTTGGGTAAAATAAATAAAGCAGGTAAATTGGTGTGACTTTCCACAACTGCTATCACTCACACTCCTGGAAGCAGTGTATTGCAGACTTTTGCTGCTTTCACAATTGTGACCATTTTTTAATGTTCTTTACGTTATTTACCGGACAATTTCCTTGGCCTTCATAGCCCTCCCCTCTATCACAATTCTTATCTTGTATTGGGAATATACTAATGCAACCATAGCCTTATACTTCTGTATAAATAGTACTATCAACAAATATTTTGGTAGAACAATATGGGAACGTCTTCAAGAAAACGAGACACACATGATGTCAGCACCCCTAGCCTCAGGAGCTGATCCAAGCGTACTAAAGCATTAAGTGTATGAAGATCTCTAAACTTATGATTATGGATTAATAAAAATTTTTCAAATTTTTTGGAGAATTATTAAGGCAGGAAGAGTTTGTTCTATGTTTGGCTGCAGTAACTATAATGTTAGTGACTGTTCCAAGTCGTTTTTTAGATTTCCGAAGAAAGACACTCAGTGACTCCTAATATGATGTGAAAATATGTTTCCTCAATTTTTCGTATTTATCCAGTTAAAATAGCACTGTACATTTGTTTATAAAATTTTTTCTTCCTTTCCTGTACATGTAAACTGTGGGTGTTAAAATGGAAATAGCTTATTTGGATGCTATCCTTAAGAAAAACAGCCCTGGTAATTTGTATAACAGAACTGTATTTTCCGACCACTTCAAGAAAGAGGGTTTTTGTAACCCAAACTTGCTGTCTCAAAGGTAAGAGAAAATTTTTATTTTGTGCCAAATGGGATTTTCGAAACCCATTTCTTTTTATATTTGTATGTTTTGTGGGAACTAGTTTATGGTGATTAAAATTAAGGCCCGCAATTGATGTGGCTTTAACACAACAAAGCATAACATGTGTAGTAATTATGTCAGCCATCCATAATTGGCATAGACGAAAACAAGCATTTTGTGTGACCAATCAGAGCAAAATATATAATAAAGAATTTATTTTGGCATGTAAATATTTTTATATTCAAGGGTAAACAATGTGAATTTTCAATATTTAATTGCATTAATAATTTACACAGGCTAGATGAAAGCGAAATGAGTTGAGAAATGGTTTTAATAGTACTATTTTGTTAGCCAAGCAACTTATACTGAGCCACATGGATTCTAATTGGCGGGCATTAAAAATATGACATAAGATGAGGTTATCATCTTTGTGTCAAGTTATGCCTAGTTGTAGATGCTTGTATTTAAAATTCATGTACTCGTTTCTTTGTGCAAAGCTTCATGTTGCAGCGTCAATTGTGGATAAGCCTTTATGGCTGTTTTTTTTATGTGATTGTTTGGAATCACAATTTTTCCGATGACTGCTTTCAAAATATTTTGAATAAAATCTTATTGTGGTTTACAGAAATTGTTTCATAAGGACGTTTCTGTATTTGGCAGACATAGTAAACATTCAGATAGAAGAGAGCAGGGTAAAAATTTCATAAATGCAATAATAATATAAAATCAAAGTAATATTTAATCATTTTACTAACTGCAGTGATTTAACTATTAATATAGCCCAGGTTGAATTTGTTTGTACACTATCCTAGGTTAAGCATTCACTATGTTTTTAGGTTGCATTCAAAGCAATTTCAATATTTTCCAATACTCAATCACAACCAAGTACGATAGTCAATTCCATGAAAACTTTGAATTCAAATCAAAATTGATTTTAATACTGTGGCTGATGTGCATATTTGATGTTGGTGAAGAAATGTAATTTATGTTGGCTACATTGAAGTAAACAATACTGTTGGCATAAGAATAAGTACGTATTTTTTTGTGCTGCCAAATATTTACTGTATGATTTAACTTAAGTGTAGTAGAATAACAAAAGCTTTTGATACAATTTTAGTAAGATAGACCCACAATTGACGTGGCTTAACACAACACAGTATAACCAGCATAGTATTATGTCAGCTGTTCATGATCAGTGAAGACGATAGCTTCTAACCTTCACCCACCTGAATCCGATCCCACTTTTTTGGTGTAATGATCGTGAGACTATTTGTTTTCAATGATACACATATTCGATACCTACAGACAGTGTAGCAGAAAGTTTTGAAAATTATATTGAAATGTAACAATTATCTTTGTCAGGTTCTGCAAATAAAAGTGGTTGAAAATTTCAAACATATTACTTGTGCAATTTCAAAGAAAACACAATTTGGAATTAATATGAATGATTTAATAGTGTATTGAAACACCTTGTAAATAATTGTATTGTATTTTACTGAATGATAAATAAGTATATTCTAAACAATAGAGTTTATTTTCAAGAATTTATATTTTACCTTTTGTTGTCTATGCAGAACTGCACAGAGAGATATATCTAGTGTAGTAGTACTGCATGACACTAACATGGTTGAAAGTAACAATTGTAATATGTTTTAGATTTATATAGGAAATAGTGCATCAATGTGTTTATATATACATATATCAGGGTGGCTAGCATCAGGGAAAACCTGGAAAAGTCAGGTAGTTTTACATTTCTGGAAAAATCAGAGAAATGTCAGGGAAATTTATGAGGTCAGGGAATTTATATAAAACAGTTTAAAATGTATTTAATAAAAAAGTAAATATTGAATTCTATCACTTCTGATTTATGAGGCTATGAATTGTAATGTTAATTTAGTTTATTCCACATTCATAAGAAGATTTATGAGCCTTAGGGCAATTTTGTTGTGATATGTCTAATTGTAACTATTACACATATTTTCTTGTCTATTTTCTTTTTTTATTTTGTCGATGCACCAACCATTGATATTGTGGAAAATATGTTTATGGGTGTAAGCATAAGATTATGCGCGTAAATATTTCAAAATTTCTAAAATAATTCAAATAATTTTATTGGTTCTCACTAAATTGATACATTTTATTCTGTCTTGTTTTTGTATCTTACTTTTTTCTGGTTGTGAGAATGATAGTATTTAATCTCTGTGTCACCTTTTTTCATTTGTCATCTTTGTACCTACCTACATATATACATTTTTTAGCTTTTTATAAATATTCCTTTCTACATAGGAAAGCATCCATAAATGAAGGCTATGTTATTGTTACCCATGGCAATTTTGTAACTTATTTTAGGAAGAATATCAAAATATCTTTAATATTTAATGCATATGTTGGTCAGAGAAATGTAACAGGATACCTGGTACTCAAGTAAATATCAGGGAATTTGCTATAATGATATTGCTAGCCAGCCTGTATATGCATTGATATTTCAACATGCACACACACTCCTTTTACACAATATGCGTACATATTGAACTTATATATTTAAATGTATCTAAAGCACTTAACTATAGAACATGTCTAGCTCTTTAACTAAAAGAAACATATTTTTCTTCATTATTGCCTATTACATGAAAATTTTCAGCATCATTTCCTAATTTAATAATGTCCTCTACATTTATTTCCGTAGTCTCCAGCAGTTGTTTTTCATCCACCACTAACTTGTCACAAAATTTCCACTGTTATCCGAAAGAATCTGCAGTACACTTTGAGAACTACATGAGGCCATCTTGTTTTTATTCAGTGCCGGCGGCTTCTTTCCCGAACATTTCACGATAAATGTCAAAACTTCCCACTTTACTTTCTTCACAACGAAAGGTTAAAACATTTCACGAAAGCACTGGGTCCCTGCCTTGAAACCCCCACATTTCATGGATGCCCCATTTGTAAAATTGGCTAATACTGAAGTAGTCGGGAAATACACCAGAGCCCATCCGTCCATTTGATTGTGGTAGGAAAGTGAGGAGGCAACAGTAGAGAAGAGGTGTTTGAAAGATAAAGTGTGTTCAGTAAATTGTATCTGAAGAAAAAATTACTGGCACTGAAGTTCAAGCCAAAAGAGAAATGAGAAGAACATTTCCTTTGTTTTGACAGCCTTGTTCGCGATCTGGAAAATGAATGTGCCAAAATGGATGATATGGACAAGATGTCATGTACTTTTGACAATGGGCGACAATTTCAATACAGTTATAACTGCTATAGAAACCATGAAACAAGACGTAGCCATGGAGTTGGTTAAGTGTGAGGCTTCTTGAAGAGGAAATAAAACGAGACGGTCAAATGTGAAAAGTGAGTTACCTTTAAAATTATGGCAAGTACGTGCCAAAGATATGTTAAAACTATCAAAGCTGATGGTTCCACTGCCGTAGTCACCCATGAATTTTCCAGAATGCATTTTTGGATTAGTGTACAACCCGATTCCACGTGTTCATACTCGTTATTTTCTTCTGGAAGGTTTAATGGCTCTATTGCTATAGGCTGTCCACTGTAAAGTTAGCACTTTTGAAAGCCCTCTCATTTGGAATAACAGTCAATACGTTTATTTTATTTTAGCTGTAGATGTTAACTTCCGAGTGCAGTGGAATATACACATTGTGTTTATTACTTACATGACAATATTTATTTTAAAAAGTATTTAAAAAGATAAAAATTGACTGGCACATTTGAATAAATAAAATCACTCGAAGAAGGATGCCAAGGCGAAATCGGTTATTGTGCAGTGTTTGCCTGATAAGTATTTAGATTTGGTAAAAGATGCAAGACGTGCCCATAGCCCATTAGAATTTGTTTTACTATGGCGGCAGTTTTTAAGTGAAAAGCCTCTGTGTTTACATTACACATTTATTGAGGTACATCTCTGCAACGCCATTTCTCTTGACTGACTGATGAACAGTGTTTGCCAACATCGACACATAACATATAAAACAGAACATGAACATTAAAATTGTAACAATTGGCACCCTTTGTTCTCTTAAGTTGAACCAGGTTCAAAAACTTGTTCTTTTATGTTGAACCAGGTTCAAAAACTTCTATTTTATTTCCTGTTCCAGTCCTTTATCAAGCCTCTGGCTTTAAGTCATTAGAATTTCATCACATTGCTGTTTTACAGTCAAAATCATCCCTTAGTGAAATTTTTTCCATACTCTTACTGCAGTGGAAAGTGGCTGTGTGACATATAATGTGGAGTGTACAGGGTTAAGCATGACAGAAACATGCTTTTAATGTTAAAATTAAGTGTAAAATTAATAGCATATTGCATAAGTTGTAAATATAAACATGTCTGACTTGTAGAATAAATAATAACATATGCATGTAAATCTTTTTTTCCTTGTCTTACTGTGGCCATGATGTAATAGGAATACTGCAATGGAGATATAGGGAGTGATCAAACAAGATATTTTTGGTTGGTGGTGCCCCTAGCAGAGACGGCAGTAGAAGAGGAGTGAGAGAGAAAGGTAAACCGGTACATTAAGGTGAACAGTATAATAATATTGCTGTAAGAAATGTGTAAGTTAACTTCCACAGGGTTTCAGAAAATACTATTTTTGTCTATCTTCCAAAATAATACATTAAAGAAAAGACAAAATCTAAATGGTAGCAGGCACACATTCAAAACTGAAAACCGCGTAGGTTGTAAAATACATAAAAAGTTTTCTATAGAAATTAGTGTTCGCAAGCCAGTTTCCCCTCCCCTTTTTTTGTCAAAATACAGCAGGGGAGTAAGTTTGCCAAACAGTGATTCAAGGCTCGCCAACAATTGTTTTTAGTGGTGACGCAAAGCGTCACGCATCAGGGAAGATTGGACTTTTCACCCAAATCATTTTCAAGCATAGACCCCTCGCAGGGAAAAATTCTGTACAAGCGTAGCCCACATTATGCACCGAGCCAGAGTCCTAGTACCACCAGAGGAGTAAATCCCCAAAACAGTGATTCAAGGTGCCCTGCAATTTTCTTTTGTGGTGACACGAACCATTACACATTAGCGAAGTTTGGAGTTTCCCTAGAAGGGGCAACAGTGGCTGAGCTGTTAGCCTGTTCACCTGCTGCCAAGGAGAACTGGGTTCAATCCCGACCTGGGTTTTCTCAGGGATCTCCCGTTTCCCCCGCCCTGCTCCATACTCACTTTGATCACCCTCATTGCCTCTCAAGACCTCAATGTTAAGAACCACCCAAATCTCTTCGCAATCACACTCAGTTTCCCCATAACTTATTTTCAAGCGTAGCCCACTCGTGGGGAAAATACTATACAAGCATAGCCAAACATTATGCATCGAGCCTGAGTCCCTGCGTAAATCTCCAAAACAGTGACTCAGGGCATGCCATCCATTTTTTTTTGTGGTGATGAGAAGTGTCATGCATCAGCAAAGCTTGGAGTTTCCCTAGAAATGATTTACATGCGTAGCCCATTTGCACTGAGAAATAATGTGTGTGTATTGTGCAATTTAACATATTTTTATGTTATTTGTAATAGTATTGTAATATTTTTATCATGAATATATGTTCAGTTGCAAAATGATTGAAATGCGCATTACCTAAATTGACAATTTTACCAATACAATTTAGAAATATGATAATGGGGAGGGCTATGAACTAGAGGAAAATTGTGGAGTAAAAGTTTGTCATGAAAACTTTTATATTTTTTACCCCACAATTTCCCTGATCTTCATAGCCCCCCCCCCCCCCACTATCGTTTGGGGGGGGGGGGGGTTTCTATTCATCAAATGTTGATGCCTCTAGTAAACTCGTGTTCTGTGTAATTATTAGTGTGGAATTATACCACTTTATGAGATATTTTTTCCTTCAAAAAAGTCCAAATTCTAGAATGTTGAATGTTCTAGAATGAATACCCTGTTGATGTTATATATAATTTTTAGTTTACTTAATTGCAGTTTGATTCCAATAGGTATATTAATACACACAACTGTGAATACAAAGCAGATCAGGCAAACTGTTGCAAACACATTGATACAGTGTGTTTCTGTATAAATTGTGAGAAGACTGTTAACATACAACCATATAGTTCTACAATTGGAAAACCAAAGAACACTTCCAAAAGTCCGTTTTTGAAAGAGATAGTTTCGAAAAAAAAGTTTAAACTATTGAATTTACGCAGTTGTTGAAAACATGGATTCAACACCGTTGGACAAAATTAGTTTGTATGAACAAATGAAATGCATTGACTACACTGTCATACATTTTTAAACTTAACATTAAACTGTCATTCCATTGTAAGAAAACATTTTATATTTAATATTATCTGCAATTAATTTATAAAACTCTGAAGTAAACCTAATGTCAACAATGCTTATGTGCAAGACAAAAAAATATTTTCTTTCAATTGTGCATTTTGAAGAGATACTTGAATGAAACGTCAAATTGTCAGTAATATTATCAGTTCCAAGTTTATTATGCATAAATTTTTTACACATTTAAACAGTGATTGTTCGCTTGTGTTAATACTAACAGTATCCTATATGCCTGCATCTCTTTGAGGTGGAGATCAAGAAATATATTGTACCTCTTAAGTACTGCAATATTGCTGTCAAATTTTTCTTAGTTTGTACCTATTGTCCACTTCATGGAAGTGGGGTAAATGTTGACAGTTCTAGAAAAGTTGCACAGCCACAATGCATCCTTCCACTGCAGCTATTTTGTCACTGAAGAAAATGGCGTTTGTAAACAAATGTTTTAGAGTCCAATGCACACTTGTATTTTCCTCCTTCCTTGAGTTCCATGTAATGGCAGGCAGTGAAAATCTGATGGTAGCTAACTTCCATTAATGTAGGATATTATAGCTAGGTTGGCAATCCAACTTGTTTTATTTTTGTAATTACCTAATTAAATTTGTTGGGGTTCTGTTTATTTATTTCGAGGGAAAAAGGAAATTAATAGAAGGGAGGGGGGGAGACTTTAGTTTTATGTATTTCATGAGACGGCATCATTTTGATGTTCTTACGAGTGTGTGGCATTTTGAGTCGCATATTGTTTGGATGGAGCAATGGGAAAAATTGCTCGTATGGAATTAACATTTAAATTATTTAACTTCTAAAATTGTAACTTTAATGAAAAAATAAAACCCAATACATATGTAGCTGTTTGTATTCGTACAGATGCAGCAATATATACATGCACACACTTTGACCTAAGTTAACGTTACACTTGTTGAATTTACGATATAGACAAATAAACCAATGTTTTTCACTCAATACAAAAGTGTGGAAAGTGCTGCTTTTTCAGGCCACGTGCATTTCAATAATTGCGTTAATTTGCAAATACATTTTAAAAACACGCAAAGTTACTGTTTGTAAAATTTGCAACCTCTTGAACATTATTTTTTTATGGCAATCCTTGTCAAGTTTACTTCGCTAAAACCACATTTGCTTGTCACTAGCATTAAATAATTTATTCGCAGAATCATTCAGAAAATGAACACTGCGCACTTTTCCTGATACGAACAAACAAACTTAGATACTTAAGTTATATTTGTGTCACTTCATTGTGGAAGGCAATAAGGAAAATGGTGAAAAGGATGCGGTACACATCTATTGATGTTATATTTCACTCAAGAAAACACACAACGATAACTACAACCAACCATACTTGAAAAAGCAAGTAAAAAATCATTAACTACAGATTAAATATTCCGACAACACCAACAAGATATTCATATAATAAACACGATGAGAAAAAAACCATGTACAACGGCCGTTCACAGGGCTGGAAACATAAACATGGCTAGCCATAGTCGCTGGTTCAAGATGGCCACCACAGACGGACTACAGGTTGTGTCGTTCCGTATTTAAGGTTGTTTTGGCTTGTGATTAGTTCTAGCAATAGGTTTAAATATAGGTGGAGTAGTAGTTTGAGGTATAATTAGAGTTAAGATTATTGTTTTATGTGGTAATTAGTTATAAGGAGGGAGTAGTGTCCGACTGTGTGCACGAGGCCGAGGCCTTTGTTATTGTACGAGGGTAAAGGGTGTACGGTGTAAGTAAGGGTAGTTAAGAAAGTGTGTGTATACGTAGATATTTGGTGTATGTTATAAGGGAGAGTAGTTTTAGTTTTAAGTTAGTTAAACTATTTTTAAAAAGAGAAAGGATAAAAAAATGGTAGGGAGGTGTAAGTGAAGGGGTTGTAGTAAGGTGTGGAGAAGGTTAGATAGTGGTGTGCAGTGCGACCAGTGTGGCGGCTGGTAAGTGTAAAGAACGAAACACAAATAAGTGGAGAAGGTGGCAACTCGATTTGGAATATGCTGAGGGGAAGCTTTGTAGAGGATGTGCCAGTGCCAATAGAAGTGGCTAAGGAGGAGAGATGGAAAGGGGAGATGGTAGATTTGTTGAGCAGGAAAGAGAGGGAAATGATGCATAGGATTGAAAGGATGGAGGAAAAGGTCAGGAATGAGATGGGTAGGAGTAGAGTAGAAATGTGGTTTGGATAAGTTAAAGGAGGAGTTGGAAGATGTAAAGTGGGTGCTAAAGAAAATGCAAGCTAGCCCACAGGAGGAAAAGGTGAGTAGAGAGGAAGAGTTAGGCAGAATGCAAGTAGAGCTGCAGAAGGAACTGCAGGAAGAAAGGCAGAGATAGAGGTGGTAAGATTAAGGGGGAGGATAGATGAGTTGGAGGCAGTAGAAAGGGATAAGGCAATAGGAGACATAATACAGCAAATAAGGTTAGAGAAGCAAGAAATAGTAGCAAGGTATAATGTGATAGTAGTAGGCACGAAGCAATCAGGAATAGAGGAATGGGAATCAGAAAGCAGGGAACAGACATTAGTAGAAGGTAGGAAGCAGTATGCTGAGGCTTGCAAGTGTGTGATTAGCAAAGACCAGCAAGCAAGAGAAAGTGGACAGTTCAGGGCCAGAGGGGAGAGAGGAGGGCTGGCCAAAGGGAGGGAAACAAGGGTGCTGCAGGATGCCGGAGACAAGGGTAGGCAGATGGGTGGAAGAGCCACAAAGCAGGAACAGGATGTAGGAAGGGAGCCAGAGGTAGTTTTTCTAGGCAGCTCTATTGTAAAAGGGGTGGAGCTGAGGAATATCAGGACGGAAATGACATATAAAGCAGCTTTTGGGGGGGGGAGGCAAATACCAGGGATTTGGAGGAAAGGGTTAGTGGTATGAGAGGTAGCAGGGTGGCAAAGGTTGTTCTCATTCATGTAGGGGGAAATGACCTGGCTCATAGGGAGGTGGGGCAGGAGGTAGAGCGGGACCTCAGGGGATTGCTGAGGAAAGTGCAGAAGAAGTTTCCTGGAGCTAGGGCAGTAGTCAGTGGCGTGCTTGTTAGGACAGGGGGTATCCTATAGGAAGGCAGTGGCTGCAAGTGAGATATATGAGAGGGTGTGTAGGGATTTGGGGGCTATATTTATAGATAGTAGGAAATGGGTAGGCTGGGAAAGTGTAGGGAGGGACCAGGTTCACCTCACAGAACAGGGAAAGAGGATTCTAGGTGATCTGCTCAGTAGGGAAGTAGCTGGCTGCATGGAGAGGGTCAGAGCAGAGCAGCAGTTGTTGAAATAGCAATCAGTTAGAAGCAAGGAAATAGAAGTGGAGAGAAATGGAGAAGATAGCATTGATGAGGCTGCAGGGGTGGAGATAGGAGGTAAGCAATGTAGGATAGTAAAGCAGAGTACTAGTATAAAGATAATGTTGGTGAACTGTAAGAGTGTGTACAACAAGCTGGAGGGCTTCTGGGGAAAGGTTGAAGGATATGGGGCGGATATAGTGGTAGCTGTGGAGACTTGGCTGACCGAGGAAGTACTGGACATTGAATGTAGGCAGGATAAGTTCACCATCTTCAGAAGAGACAGGGATGGGAAAGGAGGAGGAGGAATAATGGTGTGTGTAAGGAAAGGGCTAAACGGGGCGGTAGAATGGGTTAGTGAGGATGTCGAGGTAATGGAAATTAAATTAAGTGGTAGTAGTAATAGGAGTATTACTTTGCTGGCAGCGTATAGACCACAAGGACAGGGATGGCAGGGAATTGAGATGATTAAGGAGAGGGTTGATAGACTAAAGGACAGGCAGTGGGTTGTTGTAGCAGGGGATTTGAATATGCCAGGGGTGAAATGGGTAGAGGGTGCAGAAGGAATGGGTAGCATGATGCAGAGAATGGCAGCACAGTTAGTCAACAGAGGATTAGTCCAGATAGTACAAACACCTGCGAGATGGAATGAGGAGGGTATTGGGTCAGTGCTGTATGTGGTGTTGGTCAGACCTAGGAATGCTGTAGTTGGTGCAATAGTATTGGATGGTATAAGCGACCATAATATTCCGGTTGTAGAAATTGGGATTGGCAGGATGAGAGAAGTGCAAATGGCAGAAAGGTTGGTGTGGCAGTATGGGAGAGGAGACAAGAAGGGGGCAGAAATATTCCTGAGAGACAGGTTAAAAAATGGTCTATTGAGGAGGGTTGTAGAGGGGTTGTGGAGGGAGTTTAGAAGATTAATGGAGGTTATGTTGGAGAAATTTGTGGCAAAGAAAAGGTTACGGACTGGGGGAGATTCCCCATATTATGGACAGGAGATTTTTAAAATGAAGAAGTGCAGAAAATTACATGCCAAGTGGAGAAATGAAAGGATGATAAGATCTAAAGAAATGATGAAACAAATGGGTAGGGAGCTTTAAAGGAAGATCAAACAGGCAAAGAATGTATTTCTGGGGAACATGGTGGAAGAAGGAAAAGGCAAGGAATGGGGGAAATTGTTTAGGTATGTTAGGTGGTTAAGGGGAGGAGAGGAAGGGATCCCTCTGCTAACAAGAAGGGATGGTAGGCATGCGACAAATGACCAAGAAAAATCGGAGATGCTGCAAGGACAGTACTTGTCAGTGTTTGAGGCAAAGGAGGGTTGGAATAGGGGGACAAACAGGGTTGGGGGGGGGGGTGTATAGTGAGTTTAAGATGAGGGAGTGGGGGATAGAAAAGGTAATTAGGGATTTGGAGAGCAGTAAGGCAGGGGGACCAGATGGGATAGGAAACGCAGCACTAAAGTTAGGTGGCAAGGAGTTGGCGAAATATTTAGAAGTGCTGTTTAAAAAGTTATTAGGAGAGGGTAAGTTACAAGATTGGAAGTATGCAATGGTGGTACCTATACACAAGAAGGGAGAGCATAGGGGGGGGAGGCCTGGCACCTACAGACCTGTGAGTCTTACATCAAGTACAGGAAAAGTAATGGAGAGGCTGGTGGTGCAGTATGTGGTTAGGGTTATGAACAATAGGAATTGGTTGGAGGAGTCCCAGCACGGTTTCAGGAGGGGATACTCATGTGAGACTCAACTGGCTGGGTTATTAGAGGATCTGGTGCAGGTAGTTGATGAGGGGAAGCAGGTGGATGCCTGCTTCATAGATTTTGAGAAGACATTTGATAAGGTGCCCCATGGGACATTGATGAGGAAAGTGGAGGCGCTGATACCAGACAGGAAGGTAGTGGAATGGATAGGGGACTTTCTCAGGGGGCAAAGGCAGAGGGTGAAAGTGGGGGAGGCAATATCGGAGGAAGAGGAGGTTACGTCAGGGGTACAACAGGGAAGTGTGCTGGGTCCTTTGTTATTTACCATAATGGTAAATTACATGGGTTTGGGGATTAGGGGAAAAATCAGATTGTTTGCAGACGATTGTGTTGTATAAGCTGAGGTGGGAGAGGGGGGCGGAAATTTGCAGGAGGACATTGATAAGATATGGTTGCGAACCAGAAAAATAAAATGAAGATAAATGTAAGAAAAACTAAGGTAGTGAGGTTCACAAGGAAGATGATAAGAAGCGACATGTACAGATGGGAGGGACAAGAGATAGATGAAGCAGCAGAATATAAGTATCTAGGGATTGTACTGCAGGGAGACCTCAGGTGGAAAAAACGGGTAGAGAGGGTTGTAGTAAAGGGCAGAAGGGCTCTGGGTATGCTGGGAAGGGTGCTGAAGGGAGTCAGCTGTGAGGTGAAGGAGAAGGCGTATGGCACAATGGTATGGCCAATGTTAGAATATGCTGCAGCAGTATGGGACCCGTATGTGGAGGTGGAGGTGCGAGAACTGGAAAAGGTGCAGAGAAAGGCAGCAAGATGGGTGAAGGGTAGGTGGAGAAGGCAAGGGCAGGATGATGAGGAAGAAGGGAACTATAGGCCATCAGTGATGAAAGAAATGGGGTGGAGCTCATTGAAGGACAGGAGGAAAGTTGAACGGTTAGTCAGGATGTACAGGATGGTGAATAAAGAGGGAGGATGGGGAGGGTTACACTGCAAGCTAAGTAAGGGGGTATTTAGGGGAAGAGGAAACAACAGTGAGAAGCTTCAGAGGGTGTGGAGGAGACCGGAGCGGGGTAGGCAGTCCATGCTTGTGAGGTCTGTGAGGGAGTGGAATGTGTTGAGGGAGGAATTGGTATCTGTAAGAGGGGTTGGTAAATTCAGGAAGGGAGTGGAAAAGGAGTTGGTTGGGTGAAGGAGAGTTGAGAGAGCTCGCCACTGGGCGGTAGCCTAATTGTGAGTGTATGTATGTATGTGTTTCCGATGTACTAACGAGAGTTCTATTTGGGTAATGTTAGGTCAGGTTTCTGCAGCAGTTACCTAGTCTTTACCATTTGTAATTAATTATTTGATATGTTTTATGTTGGTAGTGACACGTAGAAATACGTGTTGTAGGTAGGTCCTGTTAGGATAGGGGTAAGTCTAGTATGTTTAGGTGGTATTAAATAAAGCGAAACGTATAATATAGTAGAAATTATACTAAACGAATCGGGAAATGTGAATGAGTGTAGAAATAATCCTTTTTAAGTGAAATATGCACCCATTACAGTGATGCATCCACACAAGACACCGTGATGAACAAGGTGTGGCCGAAAAATGTGAGTCGTTGTTTACATATAGGCCCTACACGTTAATTTGGGCACAAAGTTAGTAAATAATTGACTATTTCTGTTTGAAATATGCATACATTACAGTGATTCACCCACATGAGCCGTGATAAACAATGTGTGGCTGAAGTAGGCCTACCGAAAATTGTGATTAGTCGTTTACAAGTATAAGTAGTTTAGGCTGCAAAATAATAGATTATAGACTATACTTGTTCAAAATATGCAGCCATGACAGTGAATCCACATGACCCGTGATAAACAAGGTAAGGCTGATTTACAGAAAAATGTGTTTAGTCATTAAAAAAATCAAACGTCAGTTTAGGCAGCAAGATAGTAATATAATGACTATGATAAAAAAATGTGGTATCTGGTAGTACAAAAGAGCCCATCTGCTCTTTCGTATTACCTGATACCATATGTGGTATGTTGTACAATAGAGCGGATGGGCTCTATTGTTCGCGATACCATTGTGTACAAATGCTGAAGTGTCCCCACCCAAAAACTACCACATTCCCGTGGATGCCCCGTTGGATTGTCTTAGGAAAGGAATGGGGCAATCGAAAAAACCGAATATCATCAACGCCATATTGGTGACATCATAAGAAGAATGTAGACATCGTGGTATCAGGTTCTTAAGCAATTCCATTGGTTTTTCAATTTTAATTCTTGTGTTGTATCATCATTGTGAGGAATACAAGATTCCAGCACGAGTGTGATAGATGGTGCTTATTATTTGATACACATCCTAACAGAAAAATTGTAGTTCAACTCGGTTATAATTCAATTTAGGGATGTAAGAGACAAAGTGAGAGATTGGGTGTTATTCCCACAGACCTGAGGGCAATTAAAGGTAAATATTTAATACTTAAATGACAGATCGTAAACATATTTACATCATCTGTTGACTTGAATCTTGGAGCCGGATTAACCACCATGGCACTTCCATTGGGATTGTCAATGCAAACAATAATACTGTCCGTAACATCTTTGTTTTTTGGTTTCAACGGTGACCTTTCTGTCGTCGACCCATACACTCGTATCGCTTCATCGTTCTCTTCTTCAAATGCATCATCAATAGTAAACCTACTTTCTGCCATAATATATTTACTCAATAAAACATATATTTACGATCTACGAAAACAGTCGTGTTTTCGACAGAGCGCTTGAAAAAATTAACAGGGACACCAAACACCATTATTTTCAGCTTAACACTTTTCGCAAACATATTGCTTACAACAAAAATTAACTCATTAACACGCAAAACTAAGGCGCTCTCACGAACAACCACCTGCTCAGATTTTCAATTTTTAGGTGCAAATACACTGAGGCCTTGTGCCCCCTTGTAAGGCCAGAAGAAAAACAAAAAACTCGAAAACGAGTTATGGTAAATCGTGGACAATTAGGCGGTAACGCGGGCAGATTAAATACACTTTCTTTGGGTTTAACGTAAAATTAGCACTTGTGTTTCAACTAAATTGGAATTTAAAATGAACAAACAAGATGCAAGCTGTTGCGTACCGACGCAAAAAAACATTGAAATACGCGTCCGCTGATAACTCGGAGCAAGTACTATGATGTAGCTGTACAAGCACAATGGACACGTGTGGCTAACGAGCAAAATGGCATTTTTTCAATTGTCAAAAAAAATACATTATGGTTGATTGTTGGTAGTGGCAAATTGGGTAAATTACAAATTTAGGGTGATTTGACAACAAATTGAAGTTAAAAAAATGACCTAATTCATGTAACAAAGAAGTTACATGGTAACTCTGGTATGAAGTGTAATCTCCATACCAGAATAATGCAATAATTGTGCAAAAAAAATCTACCATAATTAATGAAAATAATTTGTATTTACTTCATCAGAATATTAGATGTTTAATAAGCCAGATTGATGAGCTTTCTGTGTGCTTAGGCAAATTATATGTAGAACGCAATTTGGATTTACAAATACTATATCTGACAGAAAAACATTTAATTGAATCCTCTGCTAAGCTAATTAAAATTCCTGGTTTTTGTTATTTAATTTGTTTTATTGCATCCATAAGGTCTTTTTTTCAAAACATAGCTGTACAAAGATATTGGACAAGTCAAATTAGAGTATACAAAGTTTATACACAGGGCATAGTAAACACACGCGAAAATATTTGGTTGCAAAGAATTGATGGTTTTCTCCACTTCTTTTGTAGTTGTGTTTGTAAAAAATATAGCAGGGTATTCTGTACCCTGTAGTGTAGGAATATGGTTTATACCTTGTTTAATATTTGTTTAATTATATTTTCTAAGACATTTAACTGGAATGAATTAAATGTATCTGCGACTAATTTAGGGTCTGAGGATACGCAGTCATTTACTTTTAGGTTTACAATTGGACATAGCTCTGTTGTTTTTCCTGTTGTGTTTTTTTACAATATTCCATGTAGTTTTTATTTTCTTTTCAGAATTGTTAATGAGGTTACAGAAAAAATCCTTTTTGCAGATTTTATGACCTTACTCAAAATTCTGCAGTATTTCTCGTAGTGATTCATTGCCTACTTGTTGCTGCTGGTTCTGGCAGCCTTGTATACGTTTCGTTTGTTTTCGCATTAAATTTTTATTATTTTGGTGAGCCATAAATATTTTTGGATTTGTATTACTGTGGGCCAGTCGGGGTGGGAAACATTTTTCAAAACAATGGAGAACTTGGCTAAGAAAATAATTAAATTTTTCATTTGCTTCGGTAAATCTAATCAATTTTTGATCATTGCTCCCTGCTGAGGTCACTTTTGAATTTTAAAACTTTTTCCAGCATAAAATTTCATATTTTATTATAAGAAATGCTCTTGGAGGGCATTTTTATGGAAGGCGTAACTAATATTTGTGCATCGTGATCTGATAAGCCATTTATTATTGGGAGACAGTTGCACTCTGCAACTGCATTACTATAATTGAAAATGTTATCAATTGCTGTCTGACTAGTTCCTTCTATTCTGGCAGCAAAGTTTACTATGGACTTAAGGCAGAAGGTACTGAGTAGACTATCGAGTTCTGTTCTTTGTTTGCTTTCTTTTAAATAATCAATGTTAAAGTCTCCACAGAGAATAATTTCTAGATTGACTCTGTAAATGGCTTTAAGATTTGCTTCAAGACATTTTCAGAAGTTACAAAAGTTGGCAGAAGGGGCTCTAAATATAGTGCGGACCCCCACTTTTTAAAATTTGTCAGTTATTACTTCCACATAACTGCACTCAAGCACTTTATCTCAGCATAACATATGTGTGTAATTTTATACATTAAATCATTTTTGATGAAAATACAGGTACCACCCTTAGTCATGCTATTTCTACAATAAGTGGAACAGATCATTTGTCAGTTCACAGGTTCACAAGACACCAAGAAGAATAAGTTTCATCCCCCTCCCAGCGCCCAGCAACCCAGCATAGCCCAAGAGGAAAGTGCTGATCCTCGGAAGCAGTCACACGAGAGGCCTAGGAGAGTGCATCAAAGACAAACTGGGTGAGAGTTATGACATTATTACATTTTGTAAACCTAATGCAGGCCTTGGCAATGTGGCAGAAGATGTAAGTAGCTTAAGTAAAAACTTTTGCAAGTCAGATCAGGTGGTTTTTGTTGGGGGATAAGGCAAAAGCAATGATCATGACATAAACTATTCAGTTGGAGCAGACATCCACAACATTGCCAGGGCCACCAGTCACACCAATGTGTTGGTCTGTGAGGCACTGCAACGGCATGACAAGCCTTTCTTACAAAGGAAGGTGCAGACAGCTAACACTGCCATGCAGCACTGTGCAAGGTCTGGCAGACTGCGCCATTTTGGTGTGATTGGTTTAGAGGAAATAGCCAGGGCTGACCACACGAGACATGGCCTGCATATGAGTCATCCTGGCAAGGGGACACTTACTGACCTCATTGCTACTAGGATTCTTACAGACCATGGTTCTATCCAAAATATCCAGGTAATCGTTGGAAACTTTCTAGGCTAAAAAAACCCGTACCCATAAGGCCTAATTCATGTAACAAAGAAGTTTTACTTTCGCACTCTATACCAGAAACATTCAATAATTGTGCAAATATTAAAAAATCTATGATAATTAATTAAAATAATTTGTATTTATTCCATCAGAATATTAGAGGTTTAATAAGCAAAGTTTATTAACTTTCTGTGGGCTTGGACAAATTATCCACAGAACGCAATTTGGATGTAGAGATATTGTGTCTAACAGAAACACATTTAACTGAAATGGCGAGAGGAAGACAGGAAGGTGTCAGCAGAGATAGAGGCAGCATCGAGATGCTTGTGGTATGTTGCGCAGATGCTTGGAATTGTGTCAACAATCAGAAAGCAATGCCAAGCCGCAGCCACACCATGCTGCTTGGAGGAGGACCAGAGGGAAGCAGCAAGAAGGAGAAGTGATGGGGTAGAGGCAACCCCTCCCCCGACCCCCTGCACATTCCACCGCCGACAGCCAGCTGAATCCCTCGCACGGGCTGCGCATCAGCTGAGTGTCAGTTCGACAAACCTGTGCCCGGAACGAGCAGGCCAGCCACGATGTGAGAGGGAAAGGTGACCCCTCTTCCCCCAACCCTGAGCATCTGCATAGGTACACCCACATCTACCATACTTGTGGCTTTGTTTACAAACAGAGCATGGCTGGCAGGATGACTGATAGCATGCCGGTGCTGTGGTGTCCGGACTGTTTGTGCCCTATGATAGGCAGTGGCCAATCAATGAACAAGAGAAGTGAAATTTGCCAATGCTGCTGCAAGACCAACCTTGTGAACAACCGCGTTGGTGACATCCGCAGGTCAGTGAGAGACAGTAACAGTGAAATAACAGAGAACAATCAAAACTTCCCAACACAAATAAAATTTGAGAATGAACAGTTTCCAAATTATACATTTCCCAGGTACTATGACAATTTGTTATGTAATGGCAAAGGTGCCATTGTACTACAGTGTGTGCAGTGTAACACGAAATATCATCAGGAATGTCTTATTGACACAGAACAAAAACTAGCCACGGGACCTACATTCATTTCCTTATCGTGTAATGCAGGGCATAAACCGAACGCAAATCATATACACAGACACACCATGTGATCAGATGTTGGAATTGTTAGGACAGTGGGATAATGGTGTGGTAGTAAACATTATGACAGCTATCGTGGCTTGGAAAGAGGTTTATAAAGGCGGTGAACAGAATTTGGAAAAAAGGTGTTTAGAATTATATACGCAGTGGGCATCAGACGTCGCCATGGCGGCGTCACTGATGTTGTAGTGGTAGAGCTGAGTCCTCGTAAGCTCAGAGTGATGCAGACCAATCACCCAGACCACATTCCTGTGTAGAGCTTACAGTTGTTCACTTGATGTGGAGGCCTCGTTGTTTTCTAAACGAGGGGCTCTTTGGGTGGCCCAATCACCACTTGGTATTGCAAATTAAATATGATGCCGACATAATCAAACTTCCTACTTGTGGATTGTTAGGGCCAAACTACATACCCATAAATACTACTCGTGGTACTTTGATAAGGTTGCAGCACACATACAAATTAATATTTACCCTTGAATTCACATAATCACTTGCATAAGAAATTGGCGGGTTTTAAGGGGCCCGTGCCCTGAAATGCCTTTCCACTACCGAATAAAAAGCACTCTTCTGTTTATGCTATTAATTGGAGAATCCAACATTCCATCCAGGAGAACAACCTACACAGTTGCACACTTTAAACCTATGGCTAAGGCTATGCAGTAAATAAAGCACTTGGCTTGCATGAAGTAAAGTGTACTGATAAAACTTATAAATTCCCCAAGCTATGCAATTCCTGGGGAGGCGAGGGGGAGTATCCCAGATGGCGATAACGAGAAAGATTCTTGACATAATTAAACTATTGCTGAAAATTACCGGTAATGAAGATTGATACCATCTGGTCGGGAAAAGCACGAGCGCGATTTCACACGATCATCTCCCTCTGGGTGCGGCTTGCTAACTGCCTTCCCGCCGTGGCACAAGGGCTGGCGGTGGCGGGCCCACGTGTCGCGGAGGGATCTACTTGCATACATGGATAAACAAATTTTCTGTTACATGCTACAACAATCTTAAACACTGCAAAAACACAAATCAATAATTATCTCTGAAGCTTACCTTGTGACTGGAATGAAATGGGGTGGACATAACACTGCTGGCAGTTAAAATAAACATTTGTGAAAGCAGCAATAACACTTCAAAACAACAACACTGTGGCATAAGACTTTCTAGACACATTGCACTTTATTTGCGGGTCACATGTCCTTATCACGTGTCGGGAAATGTGCTTACCAAAATGTTATCACCCTTTTCAATGTAATACATGTAATACACGTGTTCGTGAATTACTCCGCCCCGCTCTCTTGGTCTGGTAGGTGCACATGGCGCTACACTCTCTGCACTGCACTGTACTTGCCCGATCTTGCCTACTCCTGCACTCACATGACACTGACACTGCTCGCCAGTGATCAATCGTCAAGAGTTCACGTGTGCTGCGCTTAGGAGTGGCCAGTGTGACAAATGGCCTAGGGTGAGGAGCGACACATGTCAATTACTAACAATCTTTCACAAGTGATAGTTGCTTGGGACAGTAACAATGTGTCAGGTGGAGCGGCACAAGACAGAGGAGGGGAGTGGCAGCAGATTAGGAGAGGAATACACAACACAAAGCTGAGATGCTGCACGCTCCTGCCACGTACGTTGCTGATGTAAACCAACCCACGCCAGCCGAATCTACCTCAACTCAAGTACCGTACCCATTCCAGTCACTCACACCATTTTTCCAGCCGCTACCACCTATGTTTTCCATGCCTGTTTACCCGTCATATTACCACAGAAATTCCCAAATTTTCTGCCCTGTCACCCACACATGACGAACTGGCCATGAGCAGCCCAAAAGACCATCAGGGACACAATTATGCAGTTTGACCAGGTGAGTGAGCGTGAAACTATGCAAGAAGTTCCAGTGTGTCCGGTCTTCGTGGACCAAGTGCTCACCTGTAAACCAATATAATTTACTCCACCACCCACCACGTGTGAAACAACCATGTGTCATACCACATTAGTGCCAAGTGTGGCCAATAATATAATGGTAACACCTGTTTGTTGACATTCGGTCCATGCATCGATCGGCCACATGGCAAATTTCCTATCACCACAATGGTGCTTTAAATGGACCAGTGACACAGAAATAGCTTTCAATTACGTAAAAGGTATGCGATGACGATGGAAACTTCAACATGATAGATTTTGCTAGCACCAAGCTCAGCACCACATAGCGGCACTATGTTGTGAATGAGCGGGAATGCCTTGCTGTCGTCTGGGCTGTTAAAAAGCATAGCGTGTACCTTGAGTACCAACAGTTCACTTTGTGCACTGGTAATACTGACTTAGTATGGCTACACAGCATGCGTGAAGCATGCAGTAAAGTGACCAGGTGGGCATCACTGCTTCAAGCATATGACTTCATTGCAGAACACGTACTCGGAAAGGAAAATCAGCTGGCAGATGTGCTCTTGCGCTCCCCATCACTGACACCATTATGAGGGATGACACAGAGTGGGAAGCGATATTACCACTGGTTACGCAAGAGCCGTTTCAAGAAGCAAACATACAACAACTGGACATGGTCAACATCAACATTTTAATCAATGAACTGTACTGCAAAGTGGAACATGCAAAACTAGAATGCTTATTCAAACAAAACAGGAAAAACACATGCAGACAGCAAGGGGTGTAGAATTGGCACGTCGTGGACAGATGTTGACAAACGTGTTCGCAGAACGATCCCACTAGAGGGTGAATGTTTGTCCGCATGTGTGTGAGAGAGAGAGAGAGAGAGAGAGAGAGAGAGAGAGAGAGAGAGAGAGAGAGAGAGAGAGAGAGAGAGAGAGAGTCATAGCTTACACACAAATTGGCAACATGGCAGGACATCCATGGACGATCAAACATTGCACAATGTAAAGGAACACCTTTTCTGGCTCAGTCTAGCAATATAAGCCCGCCAATATGTAAATTGGTGTGTAAAGTGTAACCTGTTCAAAGATAGACGAATGGATGGCAAACAACAACAGCTACATGCTCCATACAAGCCTTTTGAAACTGTTTGGACTTAACGGGACGTTACCCCAGGGCCAAGGGGGAAGCATCTTATTGTAGTAGTAACCAACAACTTTTCAAAATGGGTGGAGGCATACTCAGTGAGTAATGAATGCACTGCGAATATTGTGCAAGTTCTGAGTGGTGACTTTTTCCCGAGTTGGACGTACCCCAAAAACCTCCCAACCAATAACGGATTGCAGTTTACCGGTAATAAGTTGTGAGAACTGTACCATGTAACAAACCACATATGTCCCATTGATGGTTTACAATAGGATGCCAAGCTGGCAAACAGTTGGTCAACAACTGTCATGCACCCAGCACCATTGATGTTCTTGAAGTGGCACCACTAACTAGCCATACTCTGCCAATAACTGGCACAAGTGTGGTGACCATAAAGTGCTCAAGCATGGCCCATATGCTTACAACAGCAATGGCCCATTGATTTACCATTTCACAGCCATCAGGTAGCCTACTGATGGCTAGCCATGCTTTCACCATATGTCTATATGTATCTCTAAAAATAATTTTTTCAACCATCACTATATACTTTTCTTTGTTTTAATTTCCTTTACTTCGATATTATACACACTATACAACATGAAAAACCTATGCTTACCATTGCAGAAGAGGGGACACGAAACTACACCTCTTTCATTGCGTTCCCAGAATGCTAACCATTACTCCACTGTGTATTATTATGTTTAGATGTACTAATTTAGAATATATTGGGACTTGAATTATTAAAAAAACACTAATATATTATACATTACACCAGTTATTCGATAGTCATGAAATATACCATGCGAACAAATAAGTTTTAAGAAGATGCAGATAAACAAAACAAAATACTGTTGTTGAGAGAACTCTTCCAACATGAATCACAATATTAATCCAACAACTTGCCTTTGATGTAATCTTTTTCAGTATGTATATCACCTGGATGATATTCATCTGGTTTGAAGTTCAGTAGCCAGTTATGAATATTTTAGTAATGTGAAACATCAAAAGGTCTGCCATGTTCGCTTTCTAAAGTTGGTTAAATATGCAGCAATATATTCCAATCCAAACCGGTACTCGGTCGGTCCGATGAATGACTTTACCCAACCTTCCTCGCAATAACCGCCGATGTCGTTTCCCATCTGCACCCAATGGTCATTTGCCGCAATCTATTCCTCGTCATTTCGAATTTGCCTGATTGCCTGAGCGATGAACGTGTACTGTCTGACGTATTCGTCGGTCCGAGCGAGTTTTAAAGAAAAAACATCTCGCGATGAACCACAAGTTATGGAAACTACGATGGCTTCGCCCTCCTTGAAGGGATCGAAAAAGAAACAAAAGACACGAGCTAATCCTTTAGAGCCCATTAATTGATGGGACTTGGTTTTTTAAATGATCATATGTGATCAGCCATTCGGAAACATGATCTCGGACATTGGGAAAGGAACACTGTGCTGGATTGTCCTAAAGAAACTTGAATGCCAACCCCTCTTTCGATTGCTAGTAGATGTGAGAAAGATGGACAAAAAAAATACATGTGCTCTAACAAAATCCATCACTATGGGTAGAATTAAGTGAAAGTTGACCTTTTCGGGCCGATGTGTCACCAGACAATACCCCTTGTTGTAAAATGGGAACATGGCTGCAGTAACATTCTCGACAAACTCAATCACACGATCGCGACAAATGAGATTCTCTTCGTACGAGTTGAAATTGAGTTCCTTGTCGACTTCAAAGTCCAAGATTATTCTTTGGTAAGCCAAACTTTTTATTTGTGTAACCAGGCCACAATCATACTCTGCTCTGAGTTTTTTTTTGCCCACCAATGAGCAAATTCAAAGCATGCAGGGCAGACAGTAGGCAGCAACAATAGCCGAGAGTACCAAAGAAAACACTTTAAAACTGTGTGCCTCCATTTAATGGGACCGTATTTAAGAACTGCAGGTGGTAAAATATTTATAATCGTGGTCATGGGCAACTACTCTAAATGGATGGAAGTATATCCGACAAGCAGTGCGAAAACAGCTAGCATTGCAGGAGTGCTCAGTGAGGACTTTTTCCATGGTGGGGGTTCCCCAAAAACCTCCTCAGCGACAATGTCATGCAGTTCATGGGAAAGAGATGGAGGGAAAAGTGTACCCAGTGGGGGGTATGTCACTTGACAATGGTAGTTTATCACCCTAGGGCCAACCCCACAGAGCAACGAAAGTGTAGTTGCAACTCTGTGTGGGTGAGTAGAACGTCAAATGGGCAGTACATCTGCCTGCTGCGTTGTACACCCTCCACCGGTGTGTTAATGCCGCAACCGGCAAAGCACCTGCCAAGGTACTGATGGTGAAGCCTGCCAGGTGAAGCCAATTGCCCGTAGGCGAACAACAGCAGTGAGGCACCCAGCAGTACAACTCACCGATGAGCATGCCATCATCAAGAACAGAAAGTGCGAGAGCAGCACCACCCTTGGTACTGGAAGTGAGTCAACAGGACTACGTGAGACCTCACCTTCAATCAGCTTTGCGGAAAAATTTTTGTGTGTGCTTTGCGGTCAAGTGGAGTGAGCAACACAGGATAATCCAAAAACATGGACCAACGACCTACATAGTCCAGTCCACATGGGGAGGAGAAGGTCGAGGGTACATCGGAATGACATCCAGCTCACACTGGGCAACGTCAACGACGAAGTTGATCCCAGTGTCCCTCCCCCCCACAACAGCGATGGTGGTGCTGAGCTCCCAGGAGAAGCAAGAGGGGAGGGAGGTGCAGTGGCACCTCTAGAAAGCGGAGAAGCAACAGATCCGCAAAAAACTTCTGAGGCGGAGATACCACCTGGAGAGACCCTCAACGGACTTGTCGATGATGAGCTCCCCAGGGGCGGTATGGGCGAGGAAGGTAGCACAGTACCTCGAGAAAGAGAGAGAGAGACAGAGAAGAGAAAGCAGTGGTGGAAGAGCCGACATTGCCAGATACAACCAAACCAGACAGGGAGCATCTAGCACTTTGCCAAGTACCGTCGACAGCACAGCACCTACGAGCACCACCGTTAGCCCTACAGCGCCCATTTCTGCGGCAATGCATCAGAAGGTGCAGCTGCAAGGGGACATAACAGTGTCTGATGTCGCAAGTATGGAGGAAATTACACCAGATGTACCACGAGCTTCAGGCGAGGTCACAAGGTCCCCAAGCGCACTGTCGATGGTGCCAGGGAGACCATCCTAAACGTTAATCACGAGTGAGGCCTGTGTAACTGAAAAAATGCGAGGAAAAGCAAGCAGAGGATGCAGCCTCGCCGGGTCGCACCTGGGAGTGGCGTAGCAAGAGGAAGCAAGACAGCTAAAAGGACAGGTACAGAAGGAGGAGCAACAGCAGAGGAAGTACGAGCAACGATGGCAGGAGTGAGGGCAGCGGGTCCATTGCCTCATTCCACCTCCTCAGATCACAACGGCGGATTCAACCACCACAGATGTGCCATCAGTTTGAGTGTGGTAAAGCCACCCATGGCACCCTACACCGCAATGAGACCAGGTAATGGAGGGGAGTAGTACCCAACCAGTATGAGCTTACTTCCCGAGAACTCAGAAACCCCCAAGGACACCAAGATGCTGCAGGTAGCGGTGTAGACCCACAAACTGCCTAAAAAGGGGGGGAGTTTGACGTGTGCTTGTCCCCTCCCGGGCTGGATTATCAGGCCGAGCACTTCGACGGCACCGCAACCAATGCCCACAATCTACCTTGTGCATCAGTGTCAGTGTGTGTATGTAGTGTGCAGAGTGTGAGGTGAAGTGTAGCATAGTAAGGCAGGTTAGAGCAGCTAGCACTACATCTCGATCGCCCTTGCCGGCTGAGTGGCCAGCAACACCGTGACGCGGAGTTATACATAATTCCAGACAAAGTGCATAAGTATCGAGACAGATTTCATAAACGCAAATCAGGTTTGGATTACGTGTTCAATAAAGACGTCAATTCCACAAACCCTTCCCTATGCTGGGTACCTTTCTCAGTGTTTTTATTATGCAAAGTTTGTTCTCATCTCGCATATGTTTGTCTATATCATCCCATTGCATTTCAGCAAGGGTACATTTTATGCAGTGTTACTGTTTATAATTTTATAGAGTGCTATGTGCCATGCAAGTAGCAAGTAAGAGAGTTGCAATGTTGTCTTGTGCAGAAAGTAGCACCATGTAATGCGCTCGCCCACCAATGCCGGCGAGCATGCCCCACAGGACTGTTAATAAGCACGTAGCATCGATATGGGATGGTTTGCATGTGACCGGATTCCGCGTTTCCCACACCTGGGTGGCCAGCAATGTTTCGACTTATCACTTCACTGCAATAGTTTATTAATGTAATTCGGAGCCTTTTTTTGCCGCGGGATACTGCCCCTCGCCTTCCACAGTGCTTGCATTGCCTGGGTAAGTTTAATCAGCACAACTAAACCATGTTAGCATAAGAGAGTTTTCTCAGTGTAACCTTCGCCAGTGGGAAAAAGCCTAATCACATCATATAGTGTTGTTTCGCAAGCGAATGTGTAACATCAGTGCCAATTAAATGCAACATTTAACTGAGGAAGTGTTCTTTCTTTGGTAGTCGCAAGACATTTAAGGGCATGGGCTCTTAAAATCCTACCAATTCTTTGCAAGTGTATCCGTGTATTTTCCAGGGTAATTTCTTATATATATCGAGTGCTGCAACATGTTATTTAATGGGTGTGTTGATAGCCAATAATCCACAACATAGCTAGTATAAAATCTGCATAGTAATTCAACCATGCAACAGCTTGACCATAGGGTGCAAGGGCCGCCTGGAGAGACCCTCGTTTAGCAAATGACAATTCCAATTAGCGAAACAACAGAGCATTAATATCTGCAAACAGCACGACGTAATATTTGTGCTCGGGTGATTCGGCCCACGGCAACCTCAGCTCACAAGAGTCTCCAAGCATCATCATTATCATCGACGCCGCCATGAGCGACATCTGGCACCTACCAGGTAAAAGCCATTCACCAAAATCTTACCTACGACCTGCACCACCTTAAAAATTTTTCCTTGAGACCATTTCACCCAGCCACACACCATCAGTTTTGTTTTAACCTGGAGAGAGTGCCGCTCCACACCTCGGTCCTTTCTTTATACGGCCGAGCATTATTTTCCATCTATAAAGTCATGTAGGCCATTCCTTTTCTGCCGCATTAGAGCTCTCCTAGCTAAGGTGGAGATCATGTTGTAAATGCATCCTTGGAGAATCTCCCTGAAAATATAATGCTGTCTGAAATGTGCACAATTAATTTTATTCAGCAGCATCACGGCCACATAACTTTTGTCACAGATTTACAAAAGGTGTACAGATGAACTAAACTATCTCTGTACTGGAGTGAGCAGGCATTGAAAGGGGCTGTAACACTTCTCACTAGACCAGGCATTTCAGGAACATAGCTCATCAGATGCTGGATCATACAAAGGGGCCGCATCTAGGGCAGTTAACCACACACTCTGCATCCTCATGCTCTCCTAACCCTTGGTAAAATATCAACTAACCATTTCCAACTCTGAAATCTACATTCCCTCTGATGTCCTACCCATAAATCCAGCAAAGCATCAACATCACATAATTTAGTCTTTTTTTTTACACATGTTATGCAAGACATTTGCATCAAAACGCTAATAAATACTAAGCACTTAAGAGCATTTGTAAAATTTCAAAATAAATTTTTCCACATCACAATGGACGTTTCAGTGTTAGTACTCATGTTTGCGCAATAAGTAAAATAATCAAGGGTAATTTTACTAACTACAAAGTATTTATTTGTTTTGTCTATAAAGGCAAATTTAAGGGTTTTGTATGCATAGCTGCAGCACACAAAGTGACATAGGAACATTGTATCAATCGCCAAGTTCATTTTACAATGTGTTACAAATAATGTAATTTCAAAAACATTTTATTTTAATAGTCATGTTAAATTTCGAGAGTAAATTTGTGCTTTGCAGGAGTTTTCATATGTGAATATATTCTATAAAGAACACATGCTCAACAGATAAGCTGTAAACTATTAAAATAAGTTTAAGACATTTCAAACATTCAGTTTTCGGACATTATTAACACAATTTTTCTGCCGGACAAAGGGAGCATCACCAAGCATGGCCATTGCAAACCAGTCAAGCCAGACGAGCAGGCAACACCAACTCCCACCCACATTCCAGTGTGGGAGGGTAGCATGACGAATCACAATCGGGCATGCAGGAGCATGGTGACTTATAACCCCTTGGGCTATAACTGCACCTTCATTCCCCTCCATGCGGACATGAAGGGAGGCGGGCAAACAAGCCCGGCGAGACCAGATGTCGCGGTGACAGCATACATGCTGAACCACGTGGCAAAGTAAATGTTCAACGCATGCAAAATTAACTGGTGTACTAGTAATGGCCACAAAAAGACACTATACTTGTAGTATGTGCGACCCATGCACAGTCAAATTCCAGGAATCCAAGTTGCAGTGTCGAGAGTAATTGTTCCATATTGTGTACTCTTATGGGGAAACCACAGTAAGAGCCCGAGTGTACTATAGAGTATCAATTCCTATTGATTCCTTTGCAGTTCAGTGCCATATCGCGTATCCGACCAAATTCCATATATCGTGTTCAGGTTCGGCACCGATTGTTCAGTATCGCGTACCCAAGCAAAATTTTTCTCCAAAACTTTACAGTTTTCTCTCGCGATTTGCACGATGGTGTGCACAGAATATAAAATCGCAATTTTGAATGCCAGGCAAGTTATTCATTTTAAACCGGACGCAAACAAGTTTCTTGTCGAGCACGACATACTCTGGCCATCGATATGGTGCGAACGATGTGGGGATGGCGAAGCAAAACTCGTGGTCCACCGGGGCTATTTTACTGGTGGATGTCGAATGAACGACGGCACTAAATGCAAATTTCAAAGTTTTGGCGAGGCATGGCAGTTTCGTGGGAGATTCAAACTTATCGCCGGGCAAGATCGTCGAGCTGTGTTTACTGTAGTACCTGATCAAATACTCACGACAGCAGACTATAGTGAAAAAACTTTTGTGCTCTGGGAATACGGACGTCGCCTGGTCGAGTTTCTGCCACCAAGTGTACATAGACTGGGTGCTGACGTACAGGAAACGCATCGGCGGGCCGAGCAAAGTGGTCGATATCGACGAGTCGAAGCTGGGCAAGCCCAAGAACCGCAAAGGATGCAAATTTCATGGCCAGTGGGTTTTCGGAGGGTGCAGAGGTACGACATGACGAAATGTTTCTGTTGCCAGTGGAAAAGAGGAATGCGGCAAGATCATTTGCCAGTGGATCACGCTGGGCACGACGTTAATATCCAACTGTTGGCGAGGTGACAACAAATTGGTCATTCACAGCTACCGCCACATGCAAATAAATCACCGGAGGTAGTTCGTGTGTAGTAAAAAGAGTGAAGTGACCAACACTTGAAACTTGCTGAAGATGAAGAGGAACAAGATGCTGAGGGTGCACATGCAAAACATCGAGTGGAGCTGATGTTCTGTGAGATACAGCATTCCCTGCTTTGGCCGACGGAAAAAATCGTGTCTCGCCTACCTGGCAGAGTACGTCTGGAAAAAGAACTGTGAACGACTGCACTATTTTGTGATTCACACCACCGACATGCACCATCGGAATCGGCACAGAGGGGCCAGCAGCGAAGGCTATTCTACTTTCGACAGGAATCAGTTTTTGTCATTGATGTTTTAATTTACAGGCACGAGCAAGACTGAGTTGCTGTTGTTACAAAGTGCAAGTGACCTGCTGTTTGTTACAAAGTGTAAACAAGCGAGTGGAGTCTGATGTTGTTTTAATTTACAGGTGCATGAGAGAGTGGGTTGCTATTTGTTGCAGTTTAAAATTAAAGTATAATAGAATTTCTGTTTGTTTTAGTTTAAAATTAAAGTTTGAATGATATGCTGAGTGTTTCAGTTTAAAATTAAAGTGACAGTGACATGATGTTTCACAGTGTTTAAAATTAAAGTACGAATAACATTCTGTTTGTTTCAGTTTAAAATTAAAGTATGAATAACATGGTGTTTGCTTCAGTTTCAATTTAAGTGTCGAATGGCATGCTGTGTGTTTCAGTTTAAAATTATAGTGTAAATGACATGGTGTTTAAGTTGAAAATTTAAAGTTTGAATTATATGCTACTTGTTTCAGTTGAAAATTAATGCCTGATTGACATGCTGTTTGTTTCTGTTTAATATTAAAGTGCAAGTGACCTACTGTTTGATACAGTTTAAAATTAAAGTGTAAATTACATTTTATTTGTTCAGTTTAAAATTAAAGTGCAAATGAGTTGCTGTTTGTTTCAGATTAAAAATAAAGTGCATATGTGTGTGTTGTTGTTACGGTATAAAAAAACATTAATATGCCATCCAGAGAAGGCATAGCACAGTTGTGTTGGTCATGACTGGTTCGGCTGGCGGCGGCGATGGATGCAATTGCATCTGCTGCGGCTTTTATGGAATTTGGACCTGCCAATTTCGTTTGTTGAGGTAAATTACACACACACACAGATGACCTTGCCAACCACACTGTACATCACGCGGCCAATCCCACAACCTGTAGAGATGCTTATAATCGTTTCTATTACAGTAATGCATGTCAAAAGCTTATTACTGCATGCAGAACACCTTGTTCCAATTTAAGCAAAAATTCTCCACTTGTGTGTGTACTTTGGAGAATTTTTAAAACTCTTTCTCTTCTAGTTATAAGGCATCTTTAACCACACAGTGTAAGGAAATTACAAATACAATACACTATACACCCACCGCATGAGTATAATATTATAGGTTAAAATATAGAAGTGACTCGCCAAATTAAAAATTGTGCGATGGTGTGGCAGAAAACCACCTACCCATCCTATAGTAGACAAACCCCTCCTGCCCACACAAGGTTCTTTTTACACAATAATTTGGCATTATATGCATAAATTTCCTTATATAGCAAAGAAAATTAGTATCACGCCAAGGGCATTTAGGAGTGTTACAAATAAATTTTTGAAGCCACTATGTCCGAAGGGCATCCTGGTAACTGTTTTATGCCAAATAGTGGGCATTAAGGGGATGAACGTAGTTTTGTGTACATACAAAGCGAAAGCAAGTAAAAATATTAAAGAGCACAGCCCTTATGCACGCCATACGCTAAGCTCAAGTGAGGCCACGTGAAGAACTAGACAACCCAGCAGAGTCTGTGCCGCGTAGACATTTTGTCAGCTGCAATATTGCACTCCATCCATTAACCGTAGTCGCCACTCATATTACGGACATATCGGGCAGAACACGACATTGTTTTGCGCCTTAGCGCAGAAACAAGTGCACACGTTGGAGGAAGTGAACTGACATTGCGAGCCCGCAATTAAAGCCACTGCCACCAATAGAGTATAAGAATTCAGTAAAATGTTTAGGCTAGTATAAGAATTGTTTGAATTACAGCAGAGGTATATCTCCTTTTATAAGATTACCATTTAAAGAAGGTTGTAGTGTCAAAGTACCTTAACGTGATAAGATATAAGAATTTGTATGATCCCTATTGACATTTAATGATCTGGTGTTATTTTGACAAGTCACAAATTATCATGTAGCATAGTGGTAGGATGAATTAAATACAGGAACTTAGTTCTATGTGCTGTAAGAGTTCCTAACAAAAAATCATTGGGTGTTATGCACTATGTAAACACACAAAATGTAGAATACGAGACCGGAGTCAATATATAATTTAAAATAAAAAAGTTAAACAGGTAAGGGTTACTACTCAAATGTGTTATTATATAAGTCTACATTAATGCGTGCCTCCAGTGAGGTAATTATGTTACGAAAGATAGGAAAAGAAAATAAGTTATACAGTAACACAGCGTTATACTGCAGGTAATTTAATACACAATTGCATGTGCTAACGGGCTATAGAGCCTCAAGGACATAACATACAACACGAGGGTCAACGACAAACACGGAAATTGCAGCTAGGTCGTGTAAACATTAGACACAGCACATCAAATGGGTGCAGCCGGCCCAAGGTGAGACACACAACCCCCCTGTACGCACAAGGTCACCGTTGCCATGCCTCCGCCTCGGCACAACCTACTTCGTGATGTTGCCAAAAAACAGGAAGCTTGCGGCAAAACACATCTGTACAAGGCTGTCATAACACAGCGTGGTTGAAACACATATTCTTGTTTTGATAACTCGTGCTACGAATAACATCAACTGGTACAGCCAACAGCTGTTACCATTAAATACAAAACAGAGTACCATTAAAACAACACATCAATTAAGAGGAGATTTTTGTGAATGTAAGATAGAACAATGGGACGTGTATAAAAATATTCAATTAAAAACGAAAATGTAATTTTGCAAACAAAATTTTTATGAAGGGCACATAAATTAAATTGTTATAGGTGTGAGTGCCAAACTAAGTCAAAACGAAGTTAGAACACAGATAAGAAGACAGCATGAACCTCTATGTAGAAATTATAACATTTAAATATAACACAAGCACAAATATTACAGCCGCAACAACACCAATAGAACCAATTCAACAACACACCAAACCCGCAGTAACACACTAACTCAGTACTCTGTGTGAAAGAATATATTTTATTTTCATTACTAGTGTTCAGTGTTTAATTTTATCATGCTAATATGTTACACTATGTATAACAAACTATATGGGGGAAAATGTCAAATGAGTGCCGTTGTGCAAGCTGTTGGGACATCGCCAAGGCAGCCAGCCATACCGCAACTGGGGTATGCTGACCACGTGCTGGAATCAGCACGTGCATGACGCAAGGCGTCTGTTCCAAGTTCCTAGCTGCCGGCACGACACACCGTTACTGCAGCAGCAACCAGGCGGGGGAGACTAGAGCCACAGCTGCCAACTTCACGTTCCGAGTGGCACCACAACAGCAGAGAGGTGCTGTCCACCCCCTCCAGATGCAGTCTGCAGCACTAGGCACGTTTTGCGCATGTACCATACCGTCGTCATGGAAACGCCGGCACAGAACGAGAGAAGGAGTGGGGAATCACTGCTGTCAACCCTTGCCTGTGTATTATGTTCCACAGGTAGCAGATTCGCATGAGTCCTGCAGCAAGTATCTGTTGGCGCCAATGCACTGGCGAAAGGTGCGCCCTAAGCATGCCCGCCAGCGTTGCCATGGTAGTACCAACCATGAGGTGAGCTGCTGACAAGGAGTGGGGAGCCAGCCAAACTTGCCATGTGATTAAGGTCATGGCCACAGTGTGCGCTTCTCTGCATGCACACTACTATCACGTCACTCACATGAACCACGCTATGATCTTAGACTTCACTACCCATTTTGATTTAAATAAAAAATACACACGTCGCCAATGACGGCCAACATTCGAACAAGCTGAATAAATTGAAAAATAGTGAATACATATAGGTAGGCACCAACGGTGTATCTAAGAATAACCTGTCAAATTAATAACACAGTGAAGCCATTGCTGTCTAATGTTAACACCACACAGCTGTGCACTCTCCAGACAACATTACTTCAGCACTTGACACAAACTTGCAAATAAATCATACGCTGTTGCCAGTTTTGCCAGAATTTAATTTAAAGTACGGATATAGTAAGTTCAGGGAAAACAAAGTGTTTTCTATTATCGACCCTCTACATTTTGACCATATATCATTGGGAGTTATTGGTTTCCTCTTATTTACAGTGGTCACCCTATATATTAAATGTCTTAAATTTTCAATCATATTGACACGCCTACAAACTCCTACTTAAACAGCTCCAGTGCTTTCGTCTGGCCTGTAATTTGCCAAGTTATATAAGTATACAGTATTGCATTGCGCTCCTCTGAAATGAGTTTGAAGATGATATAATTATTATTTACAGTATTGGTTGTCATCCAGAACAAGTTTGCCTGGTTTCTAAGGAATACAATTAATTAGTTACCATCTGGAACACATTTTGCATATGATGGGTTTGCTTTAATATAAGACCACTGGGTCTTTACAAGGGAGTAAGTATCACAAAACCAGGTTCAATTATGACTTCTTGCTATCGCAAGTGTAATACTTAATTGGATTTTGATATTTTTTTAAATACCTTCACGCCAGATAAAGGCATTTCAATTGAAAGCAACATAAAATTTATATTATGAAAGCCTCTTGAAGGCATATATACATATGTATAGAAATTGAATCCGTGTTATAATTCTCTTGGTAACAAATCCCTTATTTCCTATTATCCCTACATGTATTGATGTTTCTTCGAACATTATGGATTTACAGTTTTATGTTTTAAGGTTAAGTACTTGGTAATACAGTAACACTAATAATTATTAAAAGAAGATTCCTAACCTCTATCTTATTTTTTATATTTATGTACAATGTGAAACAAATAAAAAAACTTACCAAATTGTAGATTTACGAGAGCTCTCATAAAATTAAGATTGTATTAGTAGTTTATATATATATATTCTCTGGTAAATTTTTACTCCATGACTCACGTATATAAAGATGTTCAATAATTTCAGTGCCTTAAATGAAATAATAGTGTGGAACTCCTTGCAAAGACAATATCTGCGCAAAAAGTGACTCACAAAGTGCGATGTACCGAAGTCCACACAAATATAAAAACAGTGGATTACAGTTCACTAAAAGACATTCAACATGAACTTCGAAGTGAACGGTAATTGAAGTGCCAGAACATTATCCAAAGACATGGTACGTCAAAAAGTGAAAAAATGCTACCAATGAGCAACCTAAGCCAACATGCTACAACCAAATATATATATACACTGTTCAAAACTGTTGATGTTAATATTGTAAATAACTTGAAACAACTAAGATTAAGTTCCTTGCGTGTAAAACTTTGAATTGTCTTAAAATAGTCTTCTAACAAGGTTAAGTGCTTCCCATATGGGACTAGTAGAAAACATCACATATAATTGAAATATGTTTAGTGTAGACAAAAAGGTATTATTAAGGTATACATATATGTCGTCTTTGTACTTATCTCCATAAGATGTCCATAATTTTAAAGCTGAAAAAACAGTAACATGCTGCCAGACGACGAACTGCCAGCTCAGTAGTAATATCACTGCGCAGTCTTGACAAAGCATGGTGTCCCCGTGCAGCACAGCCAATTTCGGCATGCAAAAACTACCTTTCCTACAGGTAGTAATGTACTTAGAATTTAAGTTCTCTTTTCTGTTTAATAACGCTTTTAATAGCTGTGCCTAGTGTTTCAATCAATACCAACTATAAAATTTCAACTTTAGCCAGCCGGCACATATAACTAACCTTTAAAAACTATGCAAGTTGGTAAAAGTAACTTCCTGGCACGTTGTCGAGTGAACAAGTACCACATGCGTGCACAAAATCTGAATTCCCCCTTATCCACATCCATCGCCTAGTCTCTAGGGGCCTTTTAACGTTAAATGTGGCGATGGATGTACTTCCCCTTATCCCGTGGTCTCACTACGTAATGTGCATAGGCATTTTTGTGTTCAAAACTTTTATATTTTCGAATGTAAATTTATGTTCAATAAAAAATTCATACATCATTCTTACCTTGCTATTTACAAATATTTTTAAAATGATTTCTTACTCCTTGTAAAACGGTGCCTCAAATTTACTATTCCACCTACAACACTGCTCTTATGTATATTAGTGTATGCCACCAATCGCCTAAAAGTCAACGATTGTGCCCGAGTTCCTCGACCCCACCACTTTAACCCTGCCTTCCCAGGATGACTTATACTAACCACCTACCCTACAGCAGGCGGGACGGACTGCTATTTCGACCTGGGGGTAATGTGGCGGGCGCTGCATACAACGAACTAAGGTAACATGGACTATAGATTCCTTGCGAGCCCCCTGTTTGTACAACAAACCTTGGGTGACCTACTGTCACCGGTCTATAAAAGGGTAGTGCGCCGTACTTCCCCCCCCAGAACCAAGAGTGTGATTGAGAAGCGACGATGTGTGCGCCAGAGTGGCACGAAGACGAGGTCAACTTGATACTGCGGTCTGGAGGAGCTCCAGGCCGTACTGCACCCTACAGTTCAGCAATATATGGTGAGCATAACTCCAGCTTGGCGGTTAGGTGACATCCTAGATCTCGAGGCTCCATTAATATCCTTTAATTGAATAATAATCTGGCAAGGCTAGGGATTAACTTATTTTTGTATCCATCATTGTAAGAGTATATCGTAGTAAAGTGACTAATGTTTATAGCTCATTATAAAGTTAAATGTATTGTTTGTTTATTGGTTTAGCCATCAAAAGCAACATACCCTTGTAGGCCTCCGATTCCAAGGTATTATATTATAGGCACTGAGAATACTGGATACTAGAGTCAGTGAGTACTGAATCATAGCAGAAGTAATATAATAGGAGTTACGGAAAGGGAGATGTCCTACAAAATGGTATTCATGGTGAACCTACTACATTAAATTTTGGGCTAGGCTACCTTTGAGAAATAACTATTAAAACATCCACATCCATTAAATTATATTGCCTGATAATAACATCAGACTTTATGTTACCATGTTGACTTGGTTGTATTTAAAAACACTTTCCGTTTACATTTTAATGTTACATAGCTGCTTTAGGGATTGAATAAGCCATAAAACCTGTAGTAAATTATCATCACAGCGAAATCAAATTAACTGCCAAGACACGTAGCTAAAGTTAATCATAAGGGATTTACAAAAAAACTGGAATTTGATATATTAGATGCTATAAAAATCATAATTTATCAGTTTTTTTTTTAAATTAGGTTCCTAAACAATGAATAATCATGACTGAACTGACAGGGTTCAAAACACAGAACAACATTCTGTAGTGCCGCAATTGTAAAATTTATAAGTATGAAATGTTGTCATCTAGACAAGTTTTTTTTTTTTTTTAAGTTATGAAAATAGCCTTCAGAATTACTTATAAACACTGTATTTTTAAAAACAGATTTTATTTTATGTCTTCAAAAGTCTCTTTAGAACACGTTAACCAACTAAGTTATAAAAATTAAAGTTATTTTCACACTGTTTGCACAAAATGGTAAAACAATCTCCACAAAGTGTTTTTTTTTTCCTTTGCCATGCTTAATAAAGTTTATTTATTAGAAAAAGAAAGTTACAACATTAACAACATTAAGAAATTTCCCATGAAGCAGAATTCAATGGTTTTCTTACACAGTTTTTTCTACTGTCAGTTTTGGTAACTATGTATACTACATGCAGGATAGCTGAAAGCTTGTGCAATGTCACAAGGCAACGAGAGGCACTGGATGAAGGGAACGGAAGGATAGGGGCTATCTAAGGTTGTATACAAGAGTTAAAAACTTGTATATTTAAGATCACCATATATGTACTTCTTACTTCTACACTTGTTTGAAGACAGATCCAGTGGTTATCAAACTTTCAGTTATCCTGTGCAACATGTTAACTAGAGTTCATTGAGAAGGATAAATGCTTGACTCATATTTTTGGACAAAAAGAACACACAGTTTGTATTTCAGGTGTTCCTGCTACCCAAAATGTTGAGTACTTAACCACCCATATTTAACAGGCACATATCAATTGTGAGTACAACTGCAAGTCATAAGGTTACCAACATATCAATTCATAGTGAACATTAAATAAAGAGAAAAAATAGTCTACTAGTTATTTACACAATATTTTCAATTATAGTTGGTCTATAAATAAAGATAATATAACTGGGAATACAAATGTTATAAGTTAATATGATGGAATATACATTTTAAAAATAAGGCTCCTTTATTTGAAATGTGGCTCTTTTCACTATACATAATTAACAAGAAAAAATAACAAACCATTAAAAAGTTAGTAAACTTTACATGGTTCATAAGTTTCAAAATACTTTCCAGTTGGCATAATACAAAATAAAAATGCTTCCTTAGGATTTTAAATCGGCAAGAGAAAGAGCAACATATATTGTTTAGAACTGATGTACAAATGAGCGATAAAAACTGGAAATAAGGTAAGGACAGAAATATATCTGCCCATTGTCAGCCATAAGTATTTGTTATTAATGATACAGTTACAACAAACTTTACAGGTATGCAGTCACTTGAATTGGAAATATACTTTACAACAAAATTCAAATTAAAAACATAAATATCAGAAAGAATAATGAAAATAAATTTACCTAACCAAAAAAAAATGTAGTAGAGCAGGAATGAAGTGAAAACAATTAAGTTTTAATGAGGTGAAAGTCACCTGCTTTACACAGATAATTCAATCATCCCCCCCCCCCTTCCCCCGTGATGCAACACACTATCAAAAAGTCATGAACCATTCAACTAAGGATAAATTCATACATAAAAAACATTACACATACAGTTTCCCATATATTCATGTACAAACAAATCCTTACAATGAAGCTTTACATGTTACACAAAATATACATTCTGTACAGATTCCACAAAACTTAAAAATAACACATTACATTATGAAAATAAACTGTACAAGATGATTAGAAATAACAGAAAATAAAAATATTTTTGGTACTCGGAGGATGTAAAGTGAAGCACCTTTTATCAATACCTGAAATGTGTCCTCAAAAGCTCCCTTGGGTTTCTTCAGTCACTCAGTGAATGTGGAGGGGAATCAACCCTCCCCTGAACATTCCTCAAAAACAGCTGACCCTAACTGAAAAAAACCCAGCACCAAGCATGTAAAACAGCTACATAATTTTGTTGGACCTATAAACTAACTTAATGAATTTACTCAGTTTGTGTTTATTAGTTCCATGTTTATCATGTAAGAACCAGTATTTTTTACACTCGCTACCTAGGTGGCCTCCAAAGTGATCCAAAATATATTTCAAGAATGTCATCTTATGCTACACTTGAACACCAGTATGAACAATATGACTTATGAATATATAATGATGTAGGTCAAGGCGGAAGAGTTGGGGAAATATTGTGCCAGCAGGGTTCAGAGTACAGTAGTAGGATATGAACAGCTATAAGTATCTCAGGGTGGCGTGGTCATGAAAATGCTACTGGCCTCAATTAGAGAGCCATTGCTTCAATTTGCACACTGAGAGCCAATGCTTCTAAGGGCTGGAGGTGATAAAGTGATAGCAATTGAAGCTCTTCTGCTGGTCACTACAAATTCAGGTATACCAATTCAATGTGGAGCCCATTCCTAAATAAAACCACCTTGAAAATAAATTATTGTGGAATTAAAGCCTACTTGTCATACTTAGCTACAAAACCAATTGAAACAACCTACTTCTGTAGTCACAAACATTCATGCCACAAACCTGTGACTCACCAAGGGCAATCAATGTACACAATACTACCATCCAGAACTTCAACATTGAATACTGTAATATGCTAGGTGCTGGAAGTCAAAAAATTTCCCCGGATTAGTTGATGCTGCAACCGGACTGTGAACAAACAAAAGTGCCACACTATCAAAACCTGGCAGGCTTACCATCCCATGGACGAAAAAGATGAGGACTCTATGTGCCACAAGCAGTCAGTGTAAATATATTCTGCTGGGCACAAGACAGAGAAACTGAGTGTCATCCAGGTGTTAATCAGACTAAACAGACTGCCACTAACACTTATACTGAATTGGTATCATGCAAGAAACCTGCAAGTGTGTGTGTACTGCTGTTGGGACTGCCAGTCCAACAAGGTAGTTACAACAGGTGTCATGTTGGCACACAGTCATCACACACCACCACCACAATTATCATAGGTCATATCCAACACTGCCCAGGGAAAACACTTTCTGGTAATAACTTAATCCTTCAGCTGGCAGGTAAAAATAATATGACCACTCATGTCTGCAACAGTGTTGAAAGAGTTTTATAACCATTTGAGTTACCCCGAGGTACTACTCGCGTATAATAGGGCATAGTTCATGGGAAAAAAAGTGAGATCTGAGCAAACATTGGTAATCCACAGTTCTTCCTTGGTTTGTCATTCATAGAAAATTCGAAAGTGTAGATATAAATCACAATAACATTTCATCTAATGTCAACAAAGACAATGTGTGGTGACATTACATCCTTCCACATTTTCCTGCCTTCATTGATGGGCAAATGTCACCACGAAAACTGGTACAGAAATGCAATTCTGTCTTACACATTCAATACAGGGCTATGAAGGATAGTGAAACTGCAAAGCAGGATCCCAAATATGGCAGGAGAGCACCTTTGCCAGGTGGACATATAAAGGCATGCATTCTTGGAACCATAAAAATGCACTGGCCCCCACCAGCTGTACAACTGCAAAACTACTATGCAGGCATCACACCCATGTGTGCGCATCTGTTTCTCTGTGTCTGTGTGTGTTGGGGGGAGGAGGGGGCTATAATCAGGTGACATGACTGTTAGGTGTAACAGACAGCAATGTCTGCAATAATCAATGGAAAAACACTACAGTATTACTTATATGTTTCTGAGTAGACCCAAAATCCGAACATGGCAGCTGCAATAAACTTCATTCTTCTGGTGATGATCTGGATGTGACCTGAACCTCAGATCTGAGATTAGGAGAACAGCAGAATTCACCAAACATTTTAGTAGTACTGCCAATGGTAAATGGAAAGATCTGTGGATTTATGCTGACTATAACATTTGGCTCCAATAACCTTCACCCCGACAGAAAAACTATGCCACCTTTGCTCATTAAAGGTACTGCTGAGGAAGAGTTGTTGAAAGATTTGGGCAACTCTTAATGAGGTCTTGAGAGTCAATGAGAGGTGAAATGAGGTGAAAATAGAGCAGTGCTGGAATGCAAGGGTGGGGGAAACAGGAGATCCCCAAAAAAAAAACCACCGACCAGCGGCATTATCCGGAACGATTACCACTTAAGAAAATCCGGGAGTGGTCCGGTCGGAGATTGAATCTGATTCGCCTTGCTGGGAGGCGAGCAATCTAATTACTCAGCCACTGTGGCCCCCTGAGGAAGAAGCTGACAACACTCTTTTTACCCTAGAAGCCATAACAGCTTTGTAACACAATGTTATTTCCAGACACCTATCATACATTAGCCGTACAAGTGTGGATAATAACCTAAACCAAGTAAATTCACTCCTAGTTTCAGTGGTGGAGCAACTCCCCCTCAAATGATGAGGATGCAAATACAGGCAACAAACTACTAGGAGTTGTCTATTTCCCTCCTTATATTCTCAACATAAATGCACTGACAACTCGCACACATCTACTTGGACATGGAGGAAACATGCCCGAATGAAAAAAACAAAATCTAAATTGGATGTTCCAAAGAGGCTAAGCTAACACATTCTGGGTGCAGAAACATGTGTAACAGCAGATGACTGCAAACCCAAGGAATTAAGAGTAACATAAACCCAAGAGCTGGTGGTTGAGCAGAAATCTCTACTATCTGTGAAACTGTCTGTTCTCTAAAGAACCCACGTGTAAATTGTAGGTGGGGCTTGGCTTCACGTTTGAGGCGAGAGAACCTGTAAAACCAGGGTCCCCTGGTGTAGCGATCCACCATATCATGCACTGTCTCACACCTATTTCCCCACAACAGCTTTCCAGGAGGGAGAAGAGGGAGGAGTTGGCTTGTGTCCTCAAATGGTCCCTTTCAAATACAAGGTGAATATTACTGCCAGTCACCCTAAAGCGTCTATCTAGCATGTGAATCAGACTATAACAATCAGCCCAGAATGCACAGCATGTGCAAATGATCTTAATTGTGCCAGGGATGAAAACCAATTGCACGAAGCTGTAATCCTGAAGCAATCCAATGTACATGTGTATGCTATAATGCGCTGTTTTAAAATGTAGGGAAAATTTTAAGGCACATTAATTTCCCTGCTTTGCTATATGTTTTTTTTTTTTTTATAAAAGTAAGGTTGATGGAATATAAGGAATATTCAGTGTAAATACAGTATCCATTTATTTCAGCCCTTTTTGTGGTCCTTGGTTTTAATCCTGCAGTTATGCATGGACCTTAGTTCAGTATTCCAAGAATACTTATTGTTTCAAGCAACACAGTATATTATAAAAAAAAAGCATAGGTTAGTTTGCCCTATTGTCATTTGAGAGATGAATCTAGTTATTGGTAATTTTTATTAGTGATCAGCGGAATATTTTGTATACAGTTACGGCAATATCCCTCTTTGAGTCACTCCTTATATTTTAAATATTCTTTAAGGTAGTTTAGTAAGTACAGGTTGGTATTTAAGTTCATTTTAACGCATAGGTAAATTTATTTGTTTATTAATTCAGAGATTTAAAAGGCACCAATAGTTAACAGGTTTTATGCACAATTTATTTTCAGTTGAATTCATATTTCACTGGAATGCCAATTTAGTTAATGAATTTTAGTTTTCAGAGTTTCAACTCAGTTTGTTGGCAGGGATTGGGAAGTTAATTTTCCTTTGAAAACTTTGTCAAGTGTGTTGCGGTCCCTTGTACTGCATCAGTCCAGTCTGACTGGCCATAGACAAGGCGGTTGTTACACGAGCCATGTTGGCGTCGTTCGTTACGTGCATTATCGGAGTGCACTCGCTGCGCTACACAGTTACAGTCATGAAGTTGGATCTTATAATGACCCGGTCTGAGCTTAGCTGTTTTCGCCTCATTACGCGGTAACACTGTGCTGAAACATGTCTTTTCAGCACGACACTCGATGGAAGAGACACTTAAAAAAAGCACAAAAGTACCTTTTCGCCTCCCCAGTGCCATCTGGTGGTGTGTTCTGAACTAAAGTTTTAGTTAGTTTTCGTGCCACCGAGCAATTAATCTAGGATGCATCCATGCGCTTAATGCCAGATGTAGGAACACTCTCCACTCAGGTACTGAAGAGAATACTATGTTTCACCACTCCTACTTTGTTTTCGTACTACAGGCAGTAGTGCGCAAAGTGCTTTGCTGATCACGGCATAGTTAGAGAGTATCAACATTTAGTTAAGTGTTATAATCAAAAAAGTCATTTTCGTATTTATTTTTGGTGTTGGTGATGTAAGCACCGGAATCCAGCGGCACTATGTTCAGCGAGTAACTTCATCTTTCCCTCCAGTTGGGTAAGTTATATTCCAATGTTCCCTTCCTCGTTTTTTGTGGCTAGGACGAGTACGTAATAAAAATATTTGCTGTGCCTAAAGTGTGGCAGTGTGTCGACGTCAACGTTGAAGTCAAATTCTCAGTTCGAATTCCAGTAATTCAAGTTACCAGTTATATGACGTAACTTCCAAATTCATCTTCAACTCGTTGGGACGCCCTCAGCAGTAATGCACAGTTTCATTGCGGTTCTACATTGCAGTTTCATTGCGGTTCTACATTCCACAGTGTTTGACAGTGATGGAAGCTCTGGTTAACAAGCAGCATGATGGCTGCAGTAACTGAATTTAGACACACACACCATTGCAGGGTATAATATGAGTGCAAGATGGTTTAAAGTTTTAGGGACCTTTCTGCAGTCAATAAAAATAATGTTTTGTATAAAAGGTTCTTGCAATTGAGCAATTTTTTTTTTAGTAAGAATGTACCTTTTTATTATTATTAACTTGCATAATTTATTTTGTTACTTGTAAACAAGGTTAAAAATGAAATTAATGTGATGCATGATGCAATTCAAGAACAAAGATCATAATTTATAAACAACATGTTTTCTGTTTAATTAGAAACATAAATAATTTATGTGAGGGGCCCCCTTTTATGCACATTAATATAAAATTCTCATAGATTGAAAGAATTCTATACCAAGAGATTGTTATTAATTTAAAACAATAATAAGATAAATTGTATACCAAAGAAAACCACATATATGTCACCATCACAAACTCATTAATGAGTACCTTATTGTTAATCCACATTATTTATTTACTCCTTTTGACCAGGTAATTATTGTTCTAGTAATCTTTACAGATTGTACGCTACTACGACTCTGCACACAGTATAAAAAAATTAATTTGTTGACGATTACTTAACATAATTTATTGAAAGGTAGCAGATTTATTTAAAGTTATTTAAATGAGGTAGTGCACAGTTCAATGCTCCCAAAACCACAAATTTATTGTGTTTTTGCTTTTAACACTGCAATTTTTGAAAATAAGATTTTATTTCACCTCGTTTTCATTGTTTATGCATTCTTTATTCCATATTTCTAATTGCCAATTTTTTTTTTTCAAACCATGCCAGTTAGTGCACATGCCATCACAGGAGAGTCAATTCGGCAGTATCACTAGCCCATCATGTTTGGGTTACTCAGGGACTCAATCTTTAGTTCTACAATGACCAAATAATTTTTATCTGTGACTAACGGGCTCATCGATAGCATTATAATTAGAGAGAGAACCAATTGCGCAAACAAACAGGAGTAGGGAGGGAAGTAGCCATGGCCATTAGTAAGGAACCATCCTGGTATTGTCGTCAGTGTTTTCAGGAAAACTACAGAAAACCAATAGGGATGGTTAAACAGGACACTAAATTTGCGTTCATCTCAATAAGAGTGCAGTGTAACCATTGCACTACACTGCACAATCACTGACATAATAATGCTGTATGGCTAATTACATTATAATTTTGTTTAGCCCCTCCCTCTTTCCAGACTGCTCATAAATCTGTCTCGCAGATGGGCCCTTAGATTAATTATTTTGACTAATTAGTGGTTCTTTTAATAATGGAATGTATCTTGTGCTTTTGTGTGTCAACTTTTCATGTAGGAACACCATGTTTAAACTGGTTTGCATCACTGGGAATTTTTATTCATTTAATTTGTGAATGTTAATCTCTCGTACTACAAATTGTGTGAGACTATTCATGATTGCATCTAAGACACAGAACTGCATGCTAATAGCAAAAATAAACCAGGTAAATATAAGCTTCTTTGCCTCTGAAGTGTGCCATAAATAAAAACCAAGATCTTCACTCCAAGTAAGTGAAACAGGACCTTCCTGCTGGGTTTATACTGGAAAGGGATTCTGGTATTCCCACATGGGTGACGACACCCTGGCCAAAGAGAATGGGCTTCACATAAGTGTGTCCATGCCTATCTATCAAAGTGGTGTTCTCAAAATTTGTGAACATTAAATGAAGGCTTAACCATGACTAATACAGATCTTGGCCACCAAGCTATCTCAAAATATTGAAATTACCAAAAACAATTTGTACTGATTGGCTAATTCTTCTCTATTAGTTTGTTGTAAAAATAATAAAAAAAATCTAGACATTCTTGATTTAACTAATTTTGCCTATCATTCTTTAAAAATACCTCTTCCAGTAATTTTTCGGGGTTCTTCATGGCTCAAATAGCAAGTTCTGTGTTTAAAAAAACTAGTTATGGTGATGAGATTTTCATAAAAATTTTAAAAATATATTTCTTTTTTAATTGACTTATGGTAATATTCCACTGGTCAAAAAATTAATTCAGTTTTATAAGCGCTATGTTTTTAATTATGCATATTTTCAAAATTAATGCAAACTACTAATCAACTTATGGCCTGATAAACCACTATTGTTTTAAATGGACTGACAAAAATATAAACTAGGTTTGTGTTAATTCTCGAATACCATATATTAAACAAGTCGGTTAAAAATAGACAATTTGACAACAAGCCAGTTTATATATATATATCACAAACATTCATTTAAAAAAAATGCTTAAACTCCACGAACTGTTTAGAGCCCTTTATTTGATTATGTTGCTCTCAAGCAACATGGATTTACCTTGCAATATGGGGAAATGAAGTGAATTTCTATCCCTCTGTTAGCAACGGTAACCACAAGCAACATCAAAATATTGCATGCAAATAATCAATTGTTGTAGCAATTCCAATATTTGACACAAGATTGTGCGGTTGTTTGGTGCTGTGTATTATGGTGCTGTGATCGCTTTCATAGTTCGTTCAACATACGTCCTGTAAGTATATCTGTAATATAAAACTAAAATAATATTCATAAGTGACTTTTATAAGTGTTATTATTTATGAACTACTGTTACATGTGAATTTGATAGGTGAAATTCACGTTTCTTCCAAGCAACATTGCCTGATACTGAACCTGTTTCCTTTCAAGGTTATGCTTTCTGCAGCTACAGTAACAGATTGAAAATGACTACGATAGTGACTGAAAGAAGGAAATTACAAGTTGTGCAACCTCCAGTAAATCCCTGTGCATCTGATGGTGATGAGTCAGGTGATTCCGAGCCTGATATCTTGGCAGACAACGGCGACGACGATCCTGATTACTGTCCAGAAGTATCAGCTAGGAATGGTCTTTTGGTGATACCAGAATTAGAGAGTGAATCTGAGTCGGATGAGAGTTATGCAGGACCATCAAGAGACAGCAGTGTTCTTAGATCCATAGCCTGCAGCCACACAACCCAACAGAGGAGTGAATTCAGGTGGGAAGAGCAGGACATTCCTTGCACGAGTATAAATTCTCAGGGGATTTATGATGCTATAAATGAAATGCCTTTACAGTATTTCACTCAGTTGTTCAGTACTAACATAATAGACAACACAGTACAACAAACAAATCTATGTTCAGTTCAAATTACTGGTTCTTCTGTAAATACAAACAGAAATGAAATTGAACAATTCTGTGGCATACTTATTTATATGGGAGTCGTAAGCATGCCATCCTATACAGATTACTGGGCACTAGGAAGTAACTGTGAAAAGGTTTCTGATGTTATGAGTTTTGAATTGTTCCAGAAATGATGAACGTATTTACATTTTGCCAATAATGAATCTGCATGTAATGATAGGCTGCATAAAATTACACCAGTCCTTGACAGTGTGGTAGAAAATTATTGGAAACAGGAGCATGAAGCAGAAAATTCAATTGATGAAATGATGGTTCCCTACAAGAGGACAAAGGCTGGCAATTTGCGCCAGTACATACAAAATAAATCCCATAAATAGGGTTCCAAAATTTTTGTACGTGCTGGTGTTTCAGGAATAATGTACGATTTTGTTTCATATACTGGAAAGGGAATGACAACAAACTTGACTAATGAACAGAAGACCTTTGGCATTGGTGGGCAAGTAATAATTTTGCTATGTAAATCTTTGCCACAAGGTCTCAATGCCAGAGTATTCTTTGATAATTTTTTCTGTAATCTATAACTGATTAAATTATTTGAAGTAACTCAATATTGATTCCCTCGGGACACTCAGAAAAAAATAGGCTGAAAGGTTGTCCACTGGAAGAGGAAAAGATTCTTCAAAATAGTGGTCGAGGAAGTTACGATTTTCGGATGGACAGGAATTCAGGTATCATCATTGTCCGATGGGTCGACAATAAAGTTGTACGCCTGGAAAATTCTTTCTATGGTATTCAGCCAGTATATACAGTAAAGCACTGGAACAGCAGTGAAAAAAGGAAGACAGATATGCCCTGTCCCAATATTGTGACCCAATATAATAAGCATATGGGTGGCTTTGACTTAGCTGTTATGCTTATTGAACTTTACCAAGTACCTCTGAAGTCAAGTAAGACGTTAGTACCTACAACTTTTTGGGTTCATTTTGGATTTGTGTGGTGAATTCGTGGCTGCTCTACTGCAGAGACCAGAGATAGAAAGACCTGGCTCAAGAAATTTAGGGTCGATATTGCCAATGGACTGATGGCTGTAAACAAAAGGAAGGCAGGACGACCATCTTTGGGTTTGCAGAAAGCAGTTCCTGTTCAGGATGTCAGCTACGACAGTATTGATCACATGCCTGAATACGGGCCTAAAGGATGAAGTCGACACTACCCCAAAGGCTACTCAACCGTGAGATGCAGTAAATGTGAACTGGTGGTTTGTTTTCTCCCCAGCAGAAACTGTTTTACAGCCATTCATACAAGACCATGAGAACAGAAAGGGAACAGTTGCTACAACCTCGCTATTTGGTGACATTTTTTACATGTTTATTTATAAGATCCCCTTGTCTTGTAACAAAAGGTTTGCATAATTTTTGTACTTTTAGACCAATATTTTGTAATACAGTGGTATTTATTTCATCCATGTTTATTTGTAAATACACCTTGTCTTGTAATAAAAGGTTTACATTATTACTGTATTTTTAGTCAACCAATTTGTAATACATTGCTATTTTTTCATCACATAAGTATTTTATCCATTTTTATAGCTGTATACTTTAGTAAGCAATGTTGCTTACAAGCAACATACTGTAATTTACATAATTTTATGTAATAAAATATTTCAATACTTTTACATTGTTAACTGTATCATATTTACACCTTACAACTTGTTTAATAATTTTTTCTTCTCCATTTTTACAAGTTGCCAAATAAAGAGATAGAAACATTAATGTGTGTAAAATCAGATAAATTGGTTTCAGGAAAATCATAATTCACCTTACAAAATTTGAAGTCCTGACATTTTTTATATGTCAAACTAAGTGTTTACGCAACCCAACCTACATTTACTGTTTTGCTCCTTAAGACAGAAACAAGAGTGAGTTATATTCTCCCCAATGTGTAAAGTATAAGCTTAATTTTCCAGGCAGAAAAATATTACTGAACTTATGCTCTCATTCAATACTGCCAAAACATCATGCATTTTCATAAAAATTCTAGTAAAACACACATGTTAAGTGTTGCTTGATTACTTCTAAAAAAGTAACATAGAAGGTAAGTTTTTAAGGCTGCAGCATCTCATAAAATGGCAGTTTCAACATATCAGTAAACCAAAAATTTGATACTCAGAAATTTAATTTTCTGATCAGAACTGCCAATTTGTCAAGTTTTGCTTAAAAAGTTAATGGTTCCATTGATATGGCACATAAAGATAAGGATGCCAGCGCCACTACAGTAGAACTTCGATTATCCGTGATAATGCAGGGGAAGAGATAGTCGGATAAACAAAACTCATGGTTAAACGAGTCATTTTTATCTTGATGGCTGCCATGTGGCAGACGGCTATTATAAGTATTTGATTGCTTCATTTCACTCTGATGTCGCTCTATGTGCTGTGTGGTGCGGCTTTAATGGGAAAACTGCAATGAAGAATAGCTATTGTTCACCACCTTGCAGTGTTACACATTGCTGTGCACTTGGGAAATGTTTATTTACACACACTTAAAGAATAGTTTATATTAAACATCTTGCAAAATTTTTATACCTTTTACAGGTATAAAATGTACTTATGCTACATTACTGTATTTATCAGCATAAGGTCCACATCCTTATTTTTAATGACTAAAAAAATAATTTAAAAAATGCATTAAGTCCACACCAGTCTTTTATAGCAGGCGGCGAAATCTTGGCCACACCTGGAAGAGATGATAACGGGGTGGAAAGTTGCAGTCGCTGTCAACAAGGCTTTTACCTTGAGCTGTCTATTCTCTCTGGTCACTTATGGCTGTTGAAGAGAGAAGAGAAAGGTCGCTGAATAAAACAAAGTAACGGTAAACACAGCGGATCAGCAATCACGCAGTTTGAAAGGAGTCACTTCAGTTGGATGACGAGGTTAGCAAGTTCAGTGTACTAATGGTGAAGTATACTATTACTGCCCAGTTTTTTATTCGGTAAGTTAGTAATTTTTAACATTCATTATTTATTTTATATGTAAATTTTTCAACACCTTTAAGAACATCACATTTGTTTGACAGCCTTCAATGTTGTTTTCTATGGTGATAGGACATGCGGCATCAAGCTGAAACTAATACAAGCCATCTGTCTTCATGTCAGGACCTTTCTCCGATCTCAGCTTGCTTTCATGTGGATGAGATGGTGCATTGTCTAAAAATAGCACTGCTTTTACAGGAAAACCTTTCGATTTTAAAAATTCACTAACTTGTAGTACAAATTTGGAATGAAACCACAATTTAAAAATCTCTTGTGAGTCATCCACGCAGATTTGTTATGGCAGTAGTGAACAGGTAAAATTTTCATTTGTGCCTTTAAATTATCATGGCTTTTTTGCTTTGCCTACACAGAGACTTTCAGTTTATGTTCACCACTAGCATTTGCACAACACATTATCTTTATGTGCTCTTTGCTCGATTGTGACCAGGTGCCATCTTTTCTGTCAAGGATGCAAGCGTTTTGCTTGGTAGGCACTTCTGGTACAAGCCACTTTCGTCGGCATTGTACACTTGATCTGGCAAAAAGTTGTGTCTGTCAATAATGTGTTATTCTCCTTTGAAAAAGTTTGCACCTTTAATATCACCGCTAAGTTTTTCACCTTCCAAAGTCAATCCTCTTATTCCATGACAAATTTTAAATCTTGTTAACCAGCCTCTTGAAGCGACAAATTTTTCTGCCAGCCCTAGTTTTTTGTGGAAAACCTGGCCCTGTTGCAATAATATCACACCACTAATTGGCACACCTTCGGCCCTTTTCTGTTGAAACCATTCAAATAAACAAGAATCCAGACTGCTGAAAGTGGATTTTTTTCATTGTCTTGCCCTTAGCTAAACCACTTGAATTGTCTGTTGTTGAAGCAAACTTAAGTAAATTTATATGATTTTTTATCATGTCCCATACTGTAGTGTTTCCGACCTCATATTCTTCGGCAAGTTCACAATTTTTTCCCCACCCTGAAACCTTTCTGTAATTTTTTTATTTTACTGTCTATTGTTAGTACCATGCCCTTTATTTTTTGTGCACTTTCTGACATGATTCAGTGCTATGTGTACACTGTTGCAAGAATGCTACAAACACACATGGAAATCAACAGCACAATATCTAAACCAGTCAATGTCCGCAAGGACGAAACACGAAAACAAACTGGTAGTCATGGATGAAAGACCACCGCTGCACACGTGGGAATGAACACACTGTTCATATGGACAAGCGCACAGGAGAGCACAGTCCATTCCCATGGAAATAGACTTCTTCAAAAAACAAACTAAAATAAGTTTGTTTCGTTTTAAAAATTGTACATATTAATTAAAGCATATGTGAGTGTTGGCAATAAATATTACAGTAGGAAATTCACTTTAACTATTATGAAATTACCAGTATTCAGCAAGCACATTTACTTTAAACAACAATAATGGAAAAATAAACTGACATCAGAAAATCGTAGATAATCCGCAAATTGAATTATTGAGTCACGGATAATCGAGGTCTTACTGTATTTAAAAAATAAGTATTGAAACCATTACACTTGATATACACTATCAAATGCTTTTCCTGCCACAATTTGTACGGTTACTACATTTGTCGAGAACCAGTTGAATACTATCCAAAATATGCTACACTGTTTAATTATTTTTTATGCTGGACAACATCCAAAATTAGTGACCAAATAAGGTTTAGAAACTGTGATAGTTAATACACTTAACAGAAACTGCCTTTACACCACTTGAGTTCAAACAGGTTGAATTGTCCTGTATTTACACCATCTTAACACTGAAATATTTATAAGGTTGCCATTTTAGTAGCATCTGATATACTAATATTAAATGAAAACTGTTGGGCACCAAACCACTACCTATTAGAACATGAAATCTGTTAGGAACTGGTTGAAAATTTCCTGAGATGTAACACCAATCTTAAATTTTGCAGGCAGTGCTCTCTTCTAAAATGGTATACAGGCTATAAATAAGTGAATTTAACTATAGCTAATTTGAAAAGCAGCATTCTGCTAGGTTGAAAAGTTTTAAGGGAAAGATGTAGAGGAAGAGACATGGTGGACATGTCCTCCCCTCCCTCACTCTCCCCATCATTCATCTCCTCTTTTTATCTCTCCCCCTCTCTGTCTCATGCATGCAAACACACACAACAAGGAGAGTTTATTAAGCTGTTCGTGCCAAATAAATATATAAGCTAAAGAGAAGAATATACAGTACACTCCTGCTTAATCGTGCTTCGCTTAACCGGTTTTTGGCTTATCCATGCGGCAGTCAAGCGACCCTGTAAAGTGTGTAATTTAACAAGCAGCGGTACGGTACATCTATCGCTGTGCCACGTGAGATGATGTTTATCTCTTTAAACTGTCAGTCTGTCACATAGACCTGCATGAGACATCCTTTCCATCCACTGAAGCATGTTGGACTCTCAATCACCTCAGGCAGTGTCCAAAATGGCAGATTATGTTGACAAAATAATCATATGACCCAATTTCGTATACAAAAAACGGTGACGTATTTGGTAATTTGGTATTTCGTATTTTCTATCTAGCAGCGGATGTTAGCAAAAATACACAATGAACAGATGAGCAAATGTTTTATAAAACAAATAATTATTCATAAAATGTACTATGCACATTTTAAAAAGCAGGTGACTGTTGTGCTTTGTTTACATATTTTGCAACAAATTTTTTAAGTCGTTATTATCTTATTTATTAACATATATGCAGCATTCCAGTGATGATTGTGTAAATATTACATCCGTTTTAAGCATTAAATTTAGATAAAAATATTTTTCACTTTTAATGTAAAAATGTGTCACTGCGAGTTCTAAACAAGTGACAGTCGACAACTTCCGAAGTGAAACTTCTGAAATGACAAATTACAAAATAACGAATTTGCCATTTCGGTTTTGGATACAGCCTCAGTAAACAGCCATGGTGCAAAACATGTCTTGCAAGTTTATCGATCGCCGGCCTGGGTCATTGTTCACTTGTTTTCGCAATGTCAATAAAGCGTAAAAGGACAATTTAAACTATCGCAGAAAAGTTAGAAATACTAAAACAATTTGAGCATAGTGTGTTATAAACCAAAACATCAATTCCAGTGCCACACACAAAAGAAAATTTAAGCCTTTTTCAAGAAAGGTACGGTTTAATTTTTGTTACATTTTTCCATATCAAATGTTTAAATGTTAACAAAAAAACTAAACATTTCAGAGATCGTAAACTTTTGTGTGTGTTTGTAAGTCTGTAAAATTTTAATAAGCTTTTGTATTGTAAGGGTTATTTTTTTAATGGGGACTGTACTATATTGTTTCAATGCCAGGTTGCCTCATTTAAAGTTGTGTTATAGTCTAGTCTTTATTGCATTGCATTCTACACTTTCAACTAACTCTGCCATCTAAAGGACGGGTCTGAGTGATGCACGGCGAGAAAGAGACACACACACAACTACGGACCGCTTATCTTTCCCTGCCGGTCGCCTGCCCAAAGCGCTCGCCTGGCACCGGCGAAAGGCTGCGTATACTCATTGTGCCATGAATTAGCTACACTCGGTGCAACATACAAATCAGTTAAAGAAGCGTGTACTTAAATCCTGCACATACAGTGTGTGATTTGTGTTTGCTTTGAAATGCATAATAGGTACTGTGTTTTATCATGATTTTCAGAGCCAATATCACTGTGCCACTAAAAGTAAAAATGTGTAAATTCGATTATCCTTGTTTTTAAATTCAAATTTGCTTACTTGTGTTTTCTTTGGACCCAATTAACATGGTTAATCGAGAGTTTACTGTACTTCCTTTTCCTGGTAGTTTAATTTGTTATTCCCATACCCAAAACTCAAAAAGCAGTTTTCTTTTCGTGTAGAATTCAAAAACTCATACAAATGTTTAACCAAACACTACACTTTCTTTAAGAACTTCCACATGTAATGGCCAGATAATTAAAACTCCCAAAAGTGAATTTGTTAATATACGATACTTCACTTTACTCCTTGTTCATGTTATTCACAACCATCTTGCACAGTTAACAGAACTGTTTTCGTCTATTTATTTTCATCTTTGTTCACTGCCATTTGCAGCAAAATTACAATAAAAATTAAATTACCATAAGGTGGGATTACTTTGGCCCTTGGCGGCATCTTTGGCACACACTTTAAATAATCGTTTTGACTGTCTTAACTGTTTGAAACAATTGTGATTTATTCTGTTCTGTGGTTTAGTTATGAGAGAACAACAAGATAACAAATATGTTTGTTTTTAATAATTACGAAAGTATATACTACTTTTCAATTTTTTGGTCAAAGTTACGTCCAAAGACCAAAGTACCTTACGTTGTAATAAAAGGTCTATTCCAACAGAAATTATACATCAGTTCTTATTGGCATGAATGTTGTTTCCTCTTTCACTTAGGCATCTGTCTCACCCCCCTTAAGTCTCAGACGAGCAAAATCTTCAAAAATAATATCATCATCTGGATCATGGCTGTCAAGGTCTCTGAAACAAAAATCAGGAATAAATGCACATAAGCAATTAAATATGTTATCGATTACAATATGGCAGAAAAAATTGAGTAAATTGGTAAAAAGGATACTGAGCAACTTGCACTGACATAAGTTACAACCGATATCAACTAAAATTCTGATAAGTATACAAAATAAAAGCAGACAAATAATGAAATTATTCACATTAAATACTAAGAAACATCCTTTTTGTTCTGTTCTTTAAAGAGCCTATTAAAGATTTTATTTCTTCACATTTTATTTCACATTTGGAGTACCGTTTCATATTAGACCAACAGTAATGGTGCTAGGCAAGTTCAAATTCATATTTTGATTGTAGCTGATAATTAGCAATTAGGAGTACCACTATAAAATTACAAACTTGCTAAAATTATAAGATTTTCATTTAACTTTGTCATCCAAACTCGTCCCTCTACCATCGTAAGCCCATCATTAGCCACTCACGCACGAGGCACAGGGTCGTGAAATGCCTGTGATGCACATGTTAAGTACATTGGCACATGTGTAAAGTGCACCGAAGGTTGGCAGACAGCCGAAGCCAACAGCAAAGTGTTTTGTTTAAGACTTTTTTTTGCTGTGCACTCCTGTGCACATTCTTGTGACTAGTATAGTGTCTTCTATTTTGATCATGCTTCATTCTCCACGCACGTGGATGGCACGGAGCCTCCACTTCTGGCGCATGCTAGTGCTCCGGCTTTCAACAGCCATTCGCCAGTTTCTCGTTGGAGCTCAAGCCAGACGGATGCATGCCAAGTGGCCTGCCGTGAGTCTCAACTTTGATCACACTAATTTGGTAATTTTGTCTGCTTAGTAACTTTCGAAACCTTTTTTATTTACCTCTGTAGCCAGCCTGGCCCTTCTGTTGACTCAGAAGGTCCATAAATAATAATTTCATCTTAGGGCTTTCTCTTGTGATACAACTTAACATATCAACCCCGGACTGGTTCAGACGAGGACTCGTGTAAGTGTTTTGTGCCATAGAGTTTCTTGTATTCTTCAGTAGCTTTAGTTTTGAGCTTGTGTAGCACCCTACCCATTTCAGTGTTAAAATAAAGTGTAGTAAATGCTGGATGCTTTTGAATATAACATACAAGTGATCACACTTATTTCCAAGGTTTAAGTGACCAGTCTCCCTGTACTAGTGTTTGGCATGCTCTATGGCCTGCAACAGAGGAGAAGAATATGTATCTGCGTTAAGTATTATGCCACGTGGTGCCATTGTGACCTTGGTAAGAGTTTCTGCTTACTGCATGGCTGTCCGCAAACTTACGGCCTGGCACCCTGGGATTACATCTACACATGTACTTCCATCTACCGCCTTACCCATTAAAGCTGATAACTCCCACTAAAGATGAGCTTACATAATATTATATTTAATTTTCGTTTTGCAAAATTTATAACACGTGTTTCATTTTTTTGTAAATAAATTACTTTTACACAACCCTAATTAGGAAAATGTTAATATTCTATTTGGAATATTAACAGTGTACACAAATTCTAAAAATATAGGCAGTCTTAAACTCTACAAAATATATTAATTTAATGTCAATTAATATTACTTAATTCAGTCAATGAACAAATTAATTAATTAATGAAATTCAATAAAATGCACACACTTAGAATTTTATGAATGGAAAATTACAAAAGCACTCAGAAACATTCGTTATAGAGAAAAATTACTTCTTGCACAATTTTATACAGATTCATATTTACACACACCTGCACATTCGCATAAATACTTACTGAGGGCTTTGTCTACTTATTATATGTTGCTGCTGAGTGGAAAATAATATTTTAGGACTTTCAACATTTTGTTTTCCTCACTACTGATGTAGGGAAGTGTTTCACCACAATGATATCACTAAATGGTGGTCATATTAGTACCATTATTGAAATAGCATTTGGTGTTTTGATATACAATATGTTAAAAAAATCACTGACGAGAACTCTGGCAGGTTATTTCTTAAAAAGAATATTAAGGAAGCTATGCACCCTCAAAAATAGAGTTTTGAAATTATTGTCGTTGCAAATATCAGAAACTATTTAAGATTAAGTAACAAATTGGCGAATAGTGTTTTGTAGAATGGAGATCTTACACTTGTGAAAATGTGGTTGGTAATATCACCTCCCTTAATCAGTAAATTAGGGTTTGCCACCCCATGTTTTGTTATGAATCAACGCCCCTATTTTCCTAACAAAGGTGGATGATACTACAAAACACATTTTCACAGGTGTAAGATTTCAGTTCTACAAAACACTATTCATTGATTTGTTGCTTAATCTCAAATAGTTCCTGACATTTGTAAAGAAAATCATTTCAAAATGCTATTTTTGAGGGCGCATAGCTCCCTTCATAATTACTTTAAGGAATAGTGGTGCGTGTGTGTGTCTCTATATATACACACACACACACGCACGCGTGCATCTTATGTTTTCGCCAGTAATAACCTGCCACAGTTTGTTAGTGATTTTTATTAACATGTTGTAGATGAAAGCCTGTCAGCAATGACTCACTTCCTATTTTATAGTATTCATTTTTTACATAACAGCAACAGATGCAAGATTGCCATAGCACTGAATTATTAGCCACTGACCAACCAGATATAGGCAGTCTCCAGGCTCTGATAATTGTGATTTCTACAGCTCCCTTATTAAACTCCTTAATAAAAAAGTCTAAGCATTCAAAAGGCACAAATAAAATGAAATATTCACAGGTATAGTGAAGAAGTAAAGAATAACAATCAATTACAAGTTCCTGACAATTGTTAAGTTAATTTATTTTGTGTCTATTGTTGATGAGCAAACAAAGTGGCCATAAATCACAAGCAAGGCTTCTGTTTCTGTAGATCTCCAGCAATAACACGGGCGGTCATGCTCATTCCTGTAACATGGTGGAAGGTTGTTAGTCAACACCTATAGTCAAAATTGTGTGTGGGCAGCACAACATGGTGACACAAAAGATAAAGTTATTAATATCTCTCATTGAACAGAATTTGATTCTTCCCCCCTACCCTTAGAACAGTTCCATAAATGGGCAATATAGGCATAGCAGGTGCAAGGAGCCAAAAGTTATTTCTCAACATTTCTGTAGTTTTGTGCGTGGTGCTTCTTGATATTCAAGCCAGTTATTTGGTAGAAAATCAGTTGTGATTAATCATGTCAATCATTTGGTTCTAGAGGTCAGGGAGCTGTTCTGAGATTTACAATCGCACAAAGTTCAGTTGTTTATTTCACGGGGCACTAAAGCTGTTTGGTTTTCACGTGGTAGAGTGTAACACGGCAACCACGCTCACACAAAGGCACATTGGTAATTGGTTATATTTGGCGTGCCTCAGATTATGGGGAAAGGGAACGCATATTATGACTGAGGTAGAGAGGGACTTATACTCAATAAACCCCTAGTCTGGTAATGAATTCTTATTCCATATTTTCTCCTGTACTTGATACACTTTACATAATGAATCGTCTGTGGCCACCCCATGGTGAGTGATTGGCATGGCAGTTAGCTGCTGCAAATAGAGATAAAAGTGACTTGCTAAGACAGATAATGTTACAGTACCAGCTCAATCGATGTTGACAATCAGTGAAGGTGCAAATATCTAACAAGAACAGTGGCAGTATGAACAGGCCAGGCAGTGGTTACATCATGTGTAGGCACAAGCCGAATTCCACCTCCTCATGTATTGGTGAGTACTACAGCTATAGTTTCCATTCTTTAAATATACACATAGGTGTACTTGGCAGGGGAGTGAAGATCCTCAAGTTGTGGAGACTAACATGTTGTCATAGTGTCGTAGTCCCTGTTTAACATGTTGCATTCTACGCCTATTCTACAATCCACAGATGCATAAGAAAATGTAAACAGAACACATAATAAATGGAATGAGCAGAAAAATTGGGATGAATACGAATTATTTTTTAATACATGGAAACATAACAATACAAATATCAATGGAATAAAAAATACTTCTGTTGCAACACACAGACATAACCTTAGCAAAATACAAACCTCATTTTTAATATTTAAATTATGTTTAAAATTTTTTTGAAATTGTAATGTTAGCTGTAGGCTATTCATGGTAAAGTGAGCACTATTTGAAGCCCTCTCATTTGAAATAATAGCTAATAAATATATTTTATTGTAGCATTAGATGTTAACTTTCCAGTTTGGTGAAATATATACACTGTGTGTATTACTTACACTGCAATATTTATTTTAAGAAGTTGTAGAAATATAAAAAAACGCTGATAGGGAAAAGTAACTTGGGGTCTCAAAAATGCTCACTTTACAGTGAACAGTCGTTTTACCGTGAACAGCCTATATGAATGTGTGGCTATTAAAACAAAAATGATAAAAGTAGCTTTGATTCCATGCCTATGTTTTCTTATAAACAACAATGGTTGTGAAAATGAAGATCATTAAACCAAATACTCTAATCCTATTGGCAACATGAATTCAGGACAATGAAGAGCTGTGAGTATATCAGAGTTCTTAACATTCTTCCATACATATTCACCTACATATGCGTGCCAGTGGTGATTGAAAATTGAGTGATTTACATTGTCCACATACGCGATATGAATTTGCATGTGTGTCATTGTGGAATGGGCTGTAGATATATGGCTGTTTAAACCCATGTGTAGTGTGTGGATGAATTCCCCACAACCATGGGAGAGTTGCTTACTGGAGATGACAGGCTCACCTTGGCACTACGCAGGCAATGTGGAGGTATTTTCATAGTGTGGCATTTGTAAGAACAATGCAAACTTTTATTAGTTCACTCATCTGGAACCCTGTGTACCAAATTTTTTTATGAGTTTCAACGAAACCTGGGCTCCAGTGCTATGAACGTGATTCTGCGTGCAACAAATACCACTTGCAGCAATAGTGGTAACATCTTAAATTGGCTAACTCTGTACAAGGATTAAGACAACAAGTCTTCTAGAAAATCAATACTGCCTAATGATGATGGATCAGGAGAGATTGCCATAGAAGACCATAAGACACTTGAATTCCTGCTATGTAAGCAAACAACTTGAACAAGGTTGAGCTAGAGAACATGTTTCCCTACCTTTGCCGTGTCTAAAATTGGGATGCAAGATATTTGGTTTCATAGAGGAAAAATGCTATCTGTTAAGTTGCATTTACCTACCCCATGAGATAACTGGTCAAGGGTGTTACTTGTGCCAACAATGAGAAGCTTTGTAATTTTGGCGGAAGAGATGTGCAAGAATAGGTAACAAAAGCCTTAAAACAAAATAAATGTAATATCTGTGCCAGATTTATAAACAAACCTTCTGTCTGTTAGTGGCATGGTTAAAAATGGTATTGTGGTCACATGTCCTGCAGAAGGCTGCCAAATCTACCCAGGAAAATGATTACAAAATTAAAGGTAAGGTTAAGGTAACTGCATCAGAAATTGGTAGAATTTACAAGTTGAATGTGATATATAGCAAAGAAAATTTTGTGTCAGGAAAACAGACTCAAGCACTCTGGCACAGAAGACTAGGGCATTTGAGTGAGAAAAGCATGAACCTACCTCACAACGGCATGGTTAAAGGTGTGATATTCCCTGATGAAGAAGATAAACCTTGCATTTCCTGTTTGAAAGGAAAGCAGTTTATGACACATTTCAGTAAAAGTGGAGCAAGAGCCTCACACAAATTTGGGCTCATACATTCAGACTTGTGTGGTCCAGTGGAAGAAGCATCTCTGATTGGCACATGTTACCTACTTACATTCGTAGACGGTGCCACAAGAAAAACTTTTGGCTACTTCCTGATATCAGAAGGTGAAGTTACAAGCAAATTCATGAAGTTCAAAGCTTAAGTGAAAAATGAGGCATGAGTGAGTGTGAAAGTTCTGTGAACTTGGACATAGATCACCTTGATATCACTAAACCTTTTTAATGGCAACCCCGAGGAATAAGTACCATATATGTGGAACAACCCACGGGTTTTGCTGTCCAGGATAATGAATTGAAAGTTATTGGCTTAAGAAGGCTATTTACGGGCTAAAACAATTGTCCAGGGTGTAGAACAAGAATGTGCATGTTGCACTTGTAGAAATAGGTCTTTACTATGCTATTGTGTTTTAGGGCAGTTCATGGCAGTAAGGTTACTAGGGCTGTGGGCTGCGCTGATAAGTTCAGTACAATTATTGCGCAAGTATTTCACGTAAAAATACATGTCCATGGTCCTTCAATTAATTAACACGAGAACAAATCTTTTCTTCCAAAATGCCAGCACACTATGACTACAGTGGAACCTCACAAGTGCAAGTATGGGCTTTAACAAGGCCTTCATAGATGCGAGCATTTTGTAATGCACCATCAGTTTGTATATGCTATTTATGGTAAAAGTGTTTGGTATTTGGGAGTGGTATTTTCATGTGCACATTCGTAGACACGAGTGATTTGCCTTAGAAATATACAGTTAATATACTACATGTAGACGCGTGTAATAATTGCCGTAATTACTGTACCATGATGACACATTCATTTAAAATAAGGTCGGTTGCATTGTTGAAACAGATGACATGGCAACGGTGGAATGGCAATCCTGCCATGAGCTTGCGTCTCTCTCTCTCCTGCCGACTGTCCATGTATATTCAACCAATCATCTGCTTGCGCTCGTATTGATCCACTGACACTGTTCTAACTAAATGCCAGTGCCACTATATTATAACGGCCATCTTGTGAAACATTTGCTCAACCATTCATCTGCTCGCACTCGTATTGATCCAGTATCACTGTTCTAACTAAATGCCAGTGTCCTTATATTATAACGGCCATCTTGTGAAACCTTTGCTCAACCAATCATCTGCTCGTACTCGTATTGATCCAGTATCACTGTTCTAACTAAATTCCAGTGTCCCAATATTATGGCCGCAATCTTGTAAAACCTGAAAAGCAATCCGCAAGCTGATCCAATACTCTGGCTGTTCACTTTACCTGCCGGCACCAGCACAAATAATACAAATTTTTTTCAGGCACTAAATCTGTAGAAAGCTAACAAATGATGTAGTCTTAAGGAGGTTTGGTGTCTTATATTACTATTAATTATTTGATTTTTCACAGTTATGCACGTATTCATTAAAACATTTGGAAAAGATTTTGAACAGTGGGGAAAAAAGTGATGTAAGCGGACGTGCTGCTGGCTATCTTTCATTGGCTCGTGCCCTTGTTTATAGTGGCAGTTGTTTTAGTAAAAAGCTAGGGTTAGGAAGCACATGCATAATTTATTTTTATATACCTATAATCAATTCTTATTGATATTTGCATACAAAATTTCGTTACACTGTTATTGATTTTGTGATTGATTGTCAAACTTCCATCCTACAGATAAGTTTTTAGCATCTAACAGTTTGAAAAACATTTTAACAGAGTTCTACTGTACGTTGTCATTTTCGTATACTAAAATGGGTCACGCGACCATTTAGTTAACTAAAACTGCGAATTGGAACATGGCCGTAAACAGTGCATGCACATATAAAAATATAACAAGTGATGGGTGGATGACTGTGCTGTTTACTCGTTAATTTCGGCAGGCCATTTTTTTTGCCATGTTTTGTGGTGACATGAGAAAATTATGGAATCCAGAACTCACAAATAACTCACAACGTAATTACATATCACATTCCTTATAATAAACGCAGACCTGTCATCCTACTTGTGTCCTGTACTTCTTAATACCAGAGATATTAACCAAAGTACATTGTAATACAACTCCCACCCTTCTACTAACTCATGACGTTGTTAGTTACTTCAAATTCTACTTTAATGCATACATTTGTTTACTAAGAGTACTCGTAGATACGAGAATTTTTTGTACTGTTATCAAGCCTCGCAATTATGAGGTTCCACTGTACATTGTAGTGTAAATACACGTGTCTATTGTCATGGGGAGATCGGGCTTAACACTCACTGCATGTACATATTAATTACGTTTAACATTAATAATTGAGGGGCTGAGAGTACAAGTGGTACATGTGGCATTTCACAAGAAAATGGCCTAAGTGCACATTTGAAAAGCTAATGTATGGTTCTCTTAAGAGTAAAAGCAGTACAAGTGCATTCCTGCATAGTGCTGTGCTCTGTGATAAAGTTTAACCTCTAGCACAGTGCCTGGACTGTGTTTAGAATACAACTAGTACAAGTGAGATGGCGGACAAAAGATGAATTGCTGCTCTCCTAAATGGAGTTTCAAGTAAGTATTTTACTAAAAGTACAGCAGTATCCTAATAGGGATGCTTTTGAGAGTACTTATGGTAATATTTAATGTATGTTTAAATAAGCCATATATAATACCATTCCGTGTAGTTTGCGATGGTAGGCGTATGTTCTTAAGACAGGAACTGGGAAAACTCAGATCCATTTTCAAATACAGTAAGCAATATGCAGTGTGTAGACGTGTTATTTACAGTCAACAAACTGTCGCACCAGTGCAATTTGTTGAATAATACTAAATCGTAGCTTCTTTATACACAAATACGTGAATAGCATGCACAGGTTATGTTAGCTAACTTGCATCTTACAGA